>WSTJ01000106.1:0-43151 GCA_019623705.1 Ceratobasidium sp. 428
CACGATACTACCCTATTCTGGCGAGAGATCAATGCCCGCTACGGACAACTCAACAAAGGCGAGGACTATCGCCACGACTTGAAAAAACTTCGCCAGAAAGGGACGGTCCAAGACTACCTTACTGAATTTCAACGATTGTCAGCCTATCTGGGTTACAACGATATTACTTTGCGTGATTTGTTCTACGACAACCTATCCATGGATGTCAAGCAAAGTATGCTAGCCCAAAGCTTTGACCCAGCTGGCACCACTACATTCAATCAAGTCGCTGAACGTGCTCTGCTCATCGACAAGCATATTCAACAATTTGCGAAGGTTGAAAAACCTAAGCATACCTCCTCTCCCTCCACTTCCGCCAACACAGCTCGCGTCACTACAACCACTACCACCCAGGCTACTACTACAAAACAACTTTTGGCAAAGGGCGACCGTGTATTCACCATTGGAACCGACGGCCGCGCCACTCGAGGCAAGGTGACAAAAATTGCCAAAAATGCCAAAGGATTTAACGCGCCCTGGGTGAAGTGGGATGGACAGGACAGTGAAGTTAAAATGACATTTGACTCACTAAAGAAGGACACTCGGCCAGCACCAAGTACGCCGAGTGATCCAAAGGGTCCAGGTCCCATGGACGTAGACAGTGCAGGGAAAGGAAAGAACGTGTTGATCTGTAACCGCTGTCAAGGCAAAGGCCACATGGCCAAGGATTGCCCCAGCAGACCCATGTCGGGATATGAAGCCTCGGTGGAAAAAGTAGAATCGGAAAGCGAGGAGTCGGAAAAAGAGGACGCCTGAACAGAGCCAGGAGGACTGTTTTGGGCGAAATCTTGAACAAGGTGAATGCGCGTAACAACAATAAAATAGACGATTTGGAATGTATGAGTTTGGAGAATAAATCACAACTTTTACTCTACTTCCGCGCGCATCCACTAGAAACTACTCCTGAGCAAAAAACGACTTACACCATGAAAGGTTTCCAAGGATGGGCAATGCTAGACTCTGGTGCAACATCCACCTTTATTAATCGTCGGCTAGTCGACGAGTTCAAAATACCCACCAAAAAACTAAAAAATCCCAGAAAACTACGCGTCATTGATGGACGTGATATTGCGTCAGGACAAGTTACTGAATACTGCGCCCTGAACCTTGAAATCTTTGGGCACAACAAAGTCCTGAGCGCCTACGTAGTAGACATTGGAAAACATGACTTAGTGCTGGGTATGTCCTGGCTAAGTATCCATAACCCTACTGTCAACTTCAAAGACAAAAGTGTTTCTTTCAATTCTGAATTTTGCGCCAAAAACTGCCTCCATACGGTGCATACTATATTTTCCGGCCATACCCCCGAAATTGAGCTGGCCGCTACAACCGAACTCCCTTCTTACTATCAAGAATTCTCCAAGGTCTTTGCAGAGGAGGAAACAAGTCCCCTTCCCCCTCATCGACCTTATGACATACAAATCGACCTTAAGCCAGATGCACGACCAAGACATGGCCCCATTTATAGTGTTGGTGTTAAGGAAGATGAAGAAATGCGGTCCACCATCCAGCGGCAGCTCGAACATGGCCTTATTCGTCCATCCAAATCACCTATGGCCTCGCCTGTAATCTTTGTAAAAAAGAAAAATGGGAAACTGCGCATGTGCATTGACTACCGGCGGCTAAACGACATAACTGTGAAAAACGTCTATCCCCTCCCTCGTACCAACGACCTTATTGAAAAACTTTGCGGCGCCAAAATCTTCACAAAACTGGACCTTAAATGGGGATATAATCTTGTGCGCATTCGCGAAGGGGATGAATGGAAGACGGCTTTTAAGACAAAATACGGTTTATTTGAATACCTAGTCATGCCTTTTGGTCTCACTAACGCCCCAGCCACGTTCCAACACTTTATGAATGACATTTTACGGGATATCTTGGATGTCTATGTCATCGTATACTTAGATGACATCCTTATCTTTTCTAAAGACCCAAAGGACCATTCAGGCCACGTGAAAGAAGTCTTGTCTCGTCTAAAGAAGCACAATCTATACTGTAACCTTGAGAAATGCTTCTTTGATGTCACAGAAATTGACTACCTAGGCCTTATTGTATCTCCAGAAGGCATCCGTGTGGACCAGGAGAAAGTCACCAAAGCTGTGGATTGGAAAATCCCTCATAACGTCAAATCTCTCCAGGAATTCCTTGGTTTTGTCAATTTTTATCATAAATTCATCCCAAACTACTCGACTAAAGCGCGCGCTCTCTTCAATCTTCTCCGCAAAGACACAGTGTGGAATTGGGATAAGGAAGCACAAGAAGGTTACGAGGCACTGAAGCAAGCACTCAAGTCGGCCCCTCTACTTATCCAGCCTGATCCGTCCAAACAGTTCTACTTGGAAACAGACGCGTCGGACTATGCTACAGGGGGTGTCCTTTCGCAAATTGCAGAAGACGGCAAAATGCATCCTATTGCATTTCTCTCCAAGTCGTCCTCACCAGCAGAAAGGAACTACGATATCTATAATAAGGAACTTCTGGCGGTCATCAAATGTTTTAAAGAATGGCGTCATTTACTTGAAGGAACAGAGTTACCCATACAGGTCCTATCAGATCACAAAAACCTAGGGTATTTCCAAACGACTAAGGAACTCAGAGGGCGTTTGGCACGTTGGGCGAACTTTTTAGCGGATTTCAATTTCCAAATTTTGTATCGTCCGGGGGCCCAGAATAAGAGGGCAGACATCTTATCCCGCAAGGAGGAGCACCGTCCTGAAGGGGGGGGTGAAAACTCCGTTTTGCTGCCACCAGAACTTTTTGTAGCAGCAATAACGCCCGATCACGATTTGGATCAACAGGTTAAAGATGGCATTCTGGAAGATCCGCGTCTGTTTAAGGTCATCACAGCACTTAGGGACAACGAAAAAGTCAAAGACTGGGAATGGGATGACGGCTTCTTAAGGTTCAAAGGCAAAATTTATGTGCCTAATGACAAGGAACTACGGAAACTAATCCTAGAAAGCCGCCATGACAATATAGCGGCAGGACACCCAGGGCAATTTAGGACTTATGAATTGGTCTCTAGGAAATACATTTGGTCGTCCATGAAGAAATCTGTAAACGATTACGTGTCCCATTGTGAATCCTGCATCCGGAATAAACACAGTAACCAAGTACCCCCTGGCTTACTCAACCCTATAGAATTACCTCTTAGGCCTTGGGAAGAAATCACGTACGACTTGGTCACACAATTACCGGAATCAGAAGGATTCGACGCTATCCTAACAGTAGTTGACCGATTATCCAAAATGGTCCACTTTATACCCACTACGTCCAACGCTACCGCCATCGATGTTGCCAACTTATTCGTCACTTACGTTTGGAAATTACACGGCCTGCCAAAAAAGACAATATCAGATAGAGGTCCTAATTTCAACTCCAAGTTCCTTCGCCAGTTGTACAAACGTCTGGATATCAAACCTTCATTCTCTACAGCCTACCGTCCCCAAACGGATGGACAATCGGAAAGGGCTAACCAAGTAGTAGAAGGGTTTTTAAGACACTATGTATCCCACAGGCAGGACAATTGGGTTGCGCTACTACCCATGGCAGAATTCTCCTACAACAACGGCGTACAAGCATCAACTGGCAAAACTCCTTTCTTTGCGTGTTATGGTTTCCACCCCCAATTCACCATAGGAGACACAGACACCAAGGATGTACCAGCGGCAGACGAACGAGCAGATTGGCTTAAAGACAGCTTTGACGAACTACGGGCGGCTCTAGAAACATCTAACCAAAGGATCAAAGAATTTTATGACCGCAAACATAGGGCACCTGTGAAAATCAATGTTGGAGATAGAGTTTTTATTGATGGTCGAGATATACAGACAGATAGACCATCACGGAAACTCGCAGCCAAACGTCTAGGGCCATTCCAAGTACTCGAGAAGATAGGGACACATGCTTTCAAACTCAAGCTACCGCATACCATGAAAGTACACCCGGTGTTCCATGTTTCTAAAGTCCTGTTGAAACAAGACAACCCTTATCAAAGAGATCCTATTCCTCTCCCACCAGTCGTCACTCCCGAAGGCGAAGAAGAGTTTGAGGTGGAACAAGTCCTTAACTCTAAGAAGATCAGGGGCGTCGTTAAATATCTCATCAAGTGGAAAGGATATGGTCCGGCTGATAATACTTGGGAACCCTACGAACATCTAGTCAACGCGAGAGATGCATTGGTAAAGTTCCACCAAAAGAACAAACGTGCTCAGAGGGACCATCGAGTCTAGACGGGGGGTAGTGTCATGACTTGACACGTTTCCACCTATTATATTTCATTTTATTATATTTTCTTTAGACACATACCTTTTATAGAACATTTGTAAGGATGTGTCATCTCTTTGTCAGTAAGGGTTCATTAGTCAGAAGTCACGTGATCATAGAATCTTCTAGAACGATTAGTCATTCTATATTTCAACTCTCATATCAAATACCTGTATGACTCGGTTCGCTTCTTAGTTTGTTCACGTAGATACAAGGCTGTGTCCCTAGTTGTATATAACCAAGGGCAAGTTCGAGGTTAAAGACCAAGAACTTGACCTCTTCGTCAATACAGTTCTCCTTACATCCACTTGGTCACTGGGCTATCAGTCGCCCATACCACTTAGCTTATCGTTTATCACATCTTAGAGGACTCTGACAGATTCGGCAAGGGCAGTAAGACCACTCGTGATAAGGAGTGTTTCTGAACATATAACCTTGTCAGAGATAAATATACTCCGGTGGTTCGCCGCGACTTACGTTCATCCTCCGCGTATAGAGTATGCGTTTTGAGAGTCGATGAGTCCGAGTTAGTCCACTGGGGACTCGGCGCACCGGTTACTGGGTCGTACCACCAAATAGTGCTCTGGGTAAACGCGTCAAACCCTGTCCTGCTGGTGAACGAGTTCGGTCCGGGTACCACAGAAGAATCGGGTCCGGCGAGTGCCGTGCCAACGATATATGCGTAGCTAACGTAAAGTGGGTAAGACCTGAGCTCAAACTTTGACAATGGTAGACGCGTCGTACTTCATGCTCCCAGGATTCATGTCGACACCATCCGTCGAGAACCCCATGGCTGAGCATGTTTCTGTCAGCGCGGACCATGATACCGAGAAACAAAAGGACTCACCGGCTCCGAATACAGGGAAGTCACTTTTAGGACCGTTTGTTGTCCAGACGTTCAGACGTTTTGGAGAGGTCGAATCGTACGAGAACTCGACTTCGAGAGCGCCCATAGCGGTAGGCTGGAGGGCACCGTACTGCCCGTATTGGTTCCAGGCTGGGCTAATATAACCAAGGTCCTTACGACCATCTTTCGCCAGGAGATTGCAGGACACTCTACGGTAAGCGCATTTAGTTGTAGTATCCGTGTCAGGCATATAATGTACATACGAATCACCGTCTGTTCCGGGTAGTGCGCTGGACGCGAGACCTCCCGTAGCAAATGCGGCAAAAATGATACGAGTTGCTCGCATGATGTGTTCGAAGGGCTAGTTGGCTGAAGGAGGGGCTACCTTTATTTCCTTACCTTGGATGATTGATTTCAGCTAGATTCTAGCCCATGATCACCTTCCTCTATTTTGGTGCTAGGCCGGCGGCTCGGGACAAACAGGGGGTGAGGTCGGAATGTTGTTCAGGCCGATAGATCTAGAATCCTCTTGATCTCCCTGCAATATATTTTGGGTTACTTCTGGGTAGCTCAGGTACCTACGGTTCGGGATGAATCACATGGTTGGAGGTGTGCAGGGTTAAAGTTGAACCCTGTACAGGTTCGTGGGTCGAAGCAAACAGTCCTTCAAACGCATCGTTGACGGTCGGTAATGATTGTCTTGGATGTTCTGGTTTTTCATATTCGAATTTAGCTATAAAATACATCTCCAGTAAGATGATAGATGTTCGCCTATTGACATGCACCCCGCCTGCAAATAGTCCATCGGGTGTCTGTTTGGCTCCCTCGACTCAGCTAATCGGAGACCACTTTCTAGTACGGTACTCTTGACTTGGGGTCGTGCCACCCCATCGGACGCAGTTCGTTCTCCAGGTGGTTTCTTTTTTCTCAGCTTGTATACATTCAACGCAGGCCGTTTGTTTAGAAGGGCAAGGTTCTGGATCTCTCTGAGCAGTAGGGAATCGAGGACTACAGAGAGGCTGACCAATACGCCTCAAGGATCTAGTATGCAAATCAACGGCAGGTAGAGAGCATGAGAAAGAAAGCTCACCGCACCTAACACCCTCTCGCCCCAATCGCCAGCAGCTGGGTTATATCGGCAACCCGAGCCACGCTTGCGGCGGGTTCCATGTTGACAGAAATGCCACCGAGAACGTACTGAGCTGAGCGTCGATGCTGGTACGGATTGATGCAGAATGATGTGACACTCTCCTCGAGCGGGCTTAATCACCAGCAAGAGTAAGGGACGAAAGGATACCAGAGGCGGCGTGAGCGGAGCCAGATACCCAAAGAACGAACACGACTCGCCGGTCAGAAAGAATCGAACATACAAGCCAAAGGGACGTGCCGAAGGGACCGGCTAGCGGGATAGGACGGGCGACGCGTGACGTCGAGCGTTGTCGTGGGATGATTGTGGCGAGGAGAAGGATGGCGCGTCGCGACACGTATCACGTGACACTAGATCGCGCGGCTGCTTTCCACCATCGGCATAGCCAGCTACAGCATACACCTTCCCTCGTCACCGCAGCTATCAGCGCTGAAATCCCAGATACCGGAGTCTCGGAACTCATTACAACCATAACATCGAGCACGGTCGTGAGCCCCTCAACAGTACCGACAGGCGGGATGTGTAGCACCCGACTCGCTGTGTTGAAAAGCTTACGGCACCTGTGTAATGACTTGTTAACTTCTCGTATATATAACAAACATCGTATTCGTCGTAGTTGCATCATACAACGAGCACATAACGATTCCCTGCTCCACTGCTTATACGCTGAGTCACAGCCATTGAGTGACCGAACGGTTTGGTATAATCCTCAACATGAGCGTAAGATGCCGAAGCGACAGGAGGTGGGGGCATCGGTGAGTTTGATTCGGAAGCAAGTGTGATAGTGTTTATAGCGCAAAATGATTGACATTTTGACCAGTAGATACATTCCATTCAGACATGAAAAGAGATGACTCGCGAGCTACGGAACATTGGTTAAAAGGTACATCCTGATACGCCAATCATAGAGCGATAGACTTCCCAGGCTGAAAGTTCTTGTGCCAGTGCTCCCCGAGCTTGTTACGGTTTAAATCAAGCTGCAAAAATCCAGCCGTAGACATCAACGCGGTGTTCTGGGGACGAAGGAGAGTCACCCGAAGATCGTCAGGAATCCATATGAGCCTATTGCCATTGAAAATTATCCAGCCATCATGGTTCAATGTCCAGGCCATGTGAGGACAATTGATATGGCAGCCTAGGTTGCACAGTATGCGTGGCTCAGAAATGGCACGCAGGGAGTGGGCTAAGTGAGGTTGACTGTTATCAATTTCTGAAGCATCATTCATCAGTAGGGCCAGGTTCATGTCCCAGACGCGGATGGTATCGTCATAGGAGCCAGATACGATGTATATGCCAGCTGGTGAGTACGCAACAGAGATGACTTTGTGGGTATGCCCCCGCAATGGCTGCCCCACTGGCTGAGATGTGTGTGCATCCCAGATACGTATGGTCTTGTCCCAAGAGCCAGATACAATGTATGCGCCGTCTGGCGAGTATGCAACAGAAGAAACAAAATCGGTATGTCCTTCCAGCGGCTGTCTTACTGGCTGACGTGTGTGTGCATCCCAGATACGTATGGTTTTGTCCCAAGAGCCAGATGCAATGTATGCGCCGTCTGGCGAGTACGCAACAGAGTCAATTACACCAGTGTGTCCCTCCAGCGGCTGTCCTACTGGCCGACGTGTGTGTGCATCCCAGATACGTATGGTGCTGTCTCCACAACCAGATACGATGTATGCGCCATCTGGCGAGTACACAACAAAACGAGGGCTGGCGCGTGCCTCTAACGGTTGTCCCACTGGCTGACTAGTACGCGTGTCCCAGATACGTATGGTCCGGTCATATAAGCCAGATGTGACGATGTATGCGCCATCTGGCGAGTACGCAACAGAGGAGACAAACCATTGATGTCCCTGCAACGGCTGTCTGACTAGCTGGCCGGTTTGTGCGTCCCAGATACGTATGGTGCTGTCATCAGAGCCAGACACTATGCATGCGCCGTCTGGCGAGTACGCAACAGAGGAGACAGACAGCCGATGTCCCAGCAACGGCTGTCCGACTGGGTGACCGGTGTGCGCGTCCCAGATACGTATAACGCCGTATTTAGAGCCAGAAACGATGTACGCGCCATCTGGTGAGTATGATGCGCAGAGTATAAATTCTTCAGATGGCATATATTCCTCAAGTATATTTTTCCCGAGGTGCCGCGGAATAGCGACAGCAGCGAGCTTTCTCGGGACCACTGCTGTACTCCGTCCTGTTATTAGATATCCTTGATGTTGACGATAGTGGTCTGAGATTGGGGTATGTCCTGGCCAGAATGTCAAGGTCGACACGTAAATATGTGGAGTGCTACGGCGAACTTCACTTGATGCAAATGAATCCGCAAACTTCCACATATCTTGCAGGAATCTTCTGATACCCTCGTCTAGATATTTTGTACTCTTCTCAAATCATGAGCTCCCAGCAGCGCAGTCAGACTAATAACCTACCGAAGACCACTCCTGCACTAGATCAAGTGTACTGACACCTTCCTCGATCTTCCCGCTGAGGTTCATCACCTCCATCCAGAGCAGAAATCGCTCCGACGCAAATTCACGGAGCATGCTCGCGAGATTCTGCGACCCTTCTGCCGACATATAGTGGGCTGCCCAGTAGCGACAAGCGTACAACAGCTGCTTAGATATAGCCTTCTCGACTCTTGCAGGTAGGTCTGGCACATCCTCGTCCAACACGTACGAAGAGTCGAGGTTGCAGATGTTGAACGGCGGGTTCGGTAGTTTTATTTGCTCGAAGCATAGCTGCGCCAACTGTCTGTTATGTTCCTTTACATCGCAGTGAAAAACTCCTGATCGATCCCTGTTGACTAGGTAGTCTGGAAACGACTCGTGTAGTGTAGTGATGATCTGGGTCCCATCCAATACATGTAGTACGGAAAACAGAGGACGTAGTGCTGCCCAAACCGTCTCAAAGTCAAGTTCCAATAAGCCAGCCATGACGTCTACCGATAGCGGCTCCCGAGCGCAGATAACAGTATGGAGTACAAGCTTCATCTCTTCCCGGTCCTGACTCGCCAGCTTTGAGTCATCGAATGCCGCTGCGAGTATGACGCCGTACAATGCGTTTATATCTTTCTCACTATCGCTTGATGAGTCTTTGGTCAGTCCCAAGATTTTCTTGAGTCGACTACCAGCCCTGGAGAAGTTGTCGTACCCAATGTACCGAGCGGCCGTAGAAGCATAAATGAATAGGACACCCGATCGCTCTACGAGGATGTCGAGATTGTTTGTTGAAAGGCTCATATGGGACATAAGCTGCGCATTCAGGTACGTTCTGACGTCTTCCTGGACAATCGAGCGACCAAGTTCGTGCAAACGTAGTTCTGTAGGCATGCTTTCCCCGCGCTGACCGCGCATACGATCGAGTATCTTTGCGTCCGGACGACTCGCCACGAAGAATTTGATTGGGAGTCGCTGCGCGGAAGAGAGCAAAGCGCTCAGCATCCGGTCTACGCCATCGTTGTTGTCACATTCGTCCAAGGCATCGATCACAACCACAAGGTCGGTTCGGAGTGCATCCTTTACGTATTCGAGTGGGTTGAGAACCATGCTCTTGAACTGCTCACGCAGTACCTGGTTATGTACGTCCGGGTTGTCTTTCAGCACCTCAGACAAGGCGGATCGGAAAAGACGGGAGAAACGTGACAGTTGATATGACACGGTTGGCACGATTCGGTTGACGTCGCGACAAGATGGCAGCTGACGTGAGCAGAAGAAGCTTGCGGCTAGCTTCCTGGAGTCTTCTAACCTTTCACAGAAGCTATATGCGATCGTGGTCTTGCCGGTACCCGCCATACCGTTCAGCCAGTATATCTTTTGACTCTTGTCGTTGCACGCCCATTCATATATATCTTCTAGAAGTTCGACGCGAGTATTCTGAGTGCATCGACCCCGAAGGTCGGATGATTCAGCAGAGCTGTATTTCGCGGCTGAAGAGTGGGGAAGAGACTTGAGCCGGCTTTCCTATCGATTTCACTACGTAATCAGCTCCGTTTATCTTGCAACTAATTGTAACACACCGTTGCCTGTTCGTCAGCAACTTCTAAAGTCTTGAAACCCACGTTGCTCTATGCGCAGATCAATAGCGTATACACGTTCAAGAACCTTGAGACTCACCGTCAATTGCTGAAGCAGAGTTTGGATGCGGCGATAGTGTCCGATTATCTTGTCCGCGTCCGTCGCGTGCGCTCCTATGCTAGTTTTTGACAGCCTCCGCCGAACAATATCAAGCTCTTGGTCGATTCCTCTATCCAATATGATCAATACAAGCATTCGACTAGTATAACAAACTAACTGTGCGAAGTTGACGATGGCCGGCGCCATCACACGTGGAGTCGATGCGTCGAAAAACTCAGCGAGATCGTGAAACATCTTGTTGAGATCCTTCCTAAGTTGCTCATAGTCTTCTCTATTCTGATCTACCGCCTGGCCGTAGTGTCGGTCAATGTATAACGCACTCATTCTACCTTATACGCACCTCGAACGTCTCAACGGCCTCTTCAATCGCTTCGACGGCTTGTTTGAGAGGACCGAAACTCCTAAATCCTTTTGCCAGTACTTTGCTGAGAGCTACGAGCTGAGCCCATCGTTCACGTTTGGTACCTTGTTCGGCGGTCGGCGGTACAGGTGAAATAGACGCGGGTAGTGGGTTCGGTGTGTTATCAGATAGCTCCACCTTTGGCGGCGGCACGGTATGCAGTGGACATGAGGGTCCTGCTTGATCCATACTATGTTGTGGGTCGGTCTCAGGCATATGTGTAGTATCTGTTTGCTGAATCGAGTGAGCAGAGGGTCCGGGGCTGCTACTAGACGAGCTAGGGGACAATCTGAATCGCTTGAGACCCCGCTCGAAGCCGTCTTTGAAGCCTCGTTTCTTTTCACCGCTCATTTTTTTTAGTGTACTAGAATATCAATGCCAGGAGATGGCGAGATATAGCGGATTCACTGTCGTTGATCAGCGTGGTGAAGTTAGCGCTCGGCGAGTACTGCCTAAGCTCACGTGACGCAGTCTTCTGATCTCCCCCCCCCCCACCCATCGTCTCAGCTTTGTTTGAGACTCTTCCCGAGCCGAGCTCGCATCAAGAACATTTTCAACGTAGCAAGACTGGTGAGAACTCCCTACCTTTCCGTCTTATGTCCTGATCGACGCAGTCGGCAAAGCACAGGACGTTACCTGATTGTTTAGGGCATCAAACTCAACAATCTCCTTCCTGTCCTGGCCACTATGCTCTCCCATGAGTTTATTCTCTCTATCCACTCCATCTTGTGATGCCTTGTGTCTGATGGCCAAGGACTGATTATTCGGCACAATTAAGTCTTTTCGATGAGGCTTAGACTTTATAGGACTCTTACGCTATTGTAACGATGAAGATGTTTGTTACGAGTAGTACCCTTTTTCTTACTCTGCGCCTGATGCGACCAGCAACTAGAACACGATCCCGTAGCCTTTCTTCTGGACATATCGATTGATGTGCTTAATTTTGCTGTTTGTTGAGGACGCTTCGAATATCAAAGCTGAGAGACTCTTGCATGAGTCAGGCTTCAAGTATGTGTATCATGTGGCCAGCACACTCTACCTAGGCATTTTGTGGTCTATGTTTCCATCGTATCAAATTGAACAGGTTGTAAGTCTCCGACGTCGCTCTTTTCCGGGGACTTCTAACTGATGCGCGAGGTCGAGAGCGTCGCGACCACGCGACTGCATTGAACAAGAGACGATGGTCGGGGGAGGAATCCCCCAGAACCGGATACATACACGGGGGCTATGTACAGACGGAACACACACGTGATAAGCCCCTATCCGGCGGCTCCGCCGCCCAACATTAACTTGACTAGAACTTCACAATGTATGGTTGAAATACATCAACTCGGCACGGAAGTTACAACCCAAATAAGTGCGGAATCATTAGGCCCATACTTATCTCTTGGGTATGGCTCCCCATTTTGTGCCCAAACTGAGGTCAATCAACGGAATCGTAGAGCTAATATGCACATTTTGTACTCATTATTGATAAGGTTTCGCGAGGGAATGCGCTAGCTATGCACGTTCGGGTTCGGACTTTACTTCTCCCCATTCTCCTTCCAAAAGCGAACTCGACAATCCGGCATTTACATGCCACAACCTACCCCAAATGCGAGGACCAGGTACTGGAGAAGCTTCCGAAGCTAAATAGTAAGCGGAGAACTATTTCACCACGCAGGCGTTTGGATGTAGTATCGTCATTAGCGACATTTTGCTTGTGATCTTGTCTGGTACTCCTGGGAGCCTTGATGCACTGAGCACATCGAGGGTATATGCATTTTGGTGGCAGCTAGAAGTAGTCAATTTGTATGCTCGTATATCAGTTCCAATATTCGATTATATCGATGACGTATCGCGCACTTCATCTCGATAAAAGATCCAAGCTGAACAAATACTTTACCCCATTCAATCTGGGAGCCTAAGAGAAGCGCAGGAGCAATCGTCGCCGAATTGTTGATAGAATCATTCAAGTAGAGATTTTCAATAAGTTTGAAGCTTTTTCCTGCACATTTTATTACTTGTAATCCTTGTGTAAGGCGGAACAACGTTCAGTGATTGACGGGTCAAAACTCACACAGCTCAAATGCATACACTAAAAGATTCTACACAGAACATCAATACATGGAGCCCAGGTCTCCGTAACTAATCTACTGAACGAAGAGCTCCTATTTCTACGACGGTGTTTTGACTATCATTCAAACTTTCAAAGTCTCGCTGACGCTCAGGAGTGTAGTCACGTGACTGATTTCGCGGTCCGGAGTTTGCGTCCGGTCACCCTCCATCAACAGATTTCGCTCTCATCGACGCTGCTGTGCACTGTGAGTATCATTGCTGATTGGCTTCGGGAGGACGAAACACTACATGGTGGAGATTAAATGAGATGGATTGTGTTGTTCTGTTTTGGGAAGCCGTTGGATGCGATCATTGAATTTGGATGGACAGCTAATCTCGATGTCATCCACAGACACTCGCCACCTAAAATGTCCAGCCAGATTAGCAAGAAGAGAAAATTTATTGCGGACGGTGTGTTCCGTGCGGAGCTTGGAGAGTTCTTCACCCGAGAACTCGCTGAGGAGGGATACTCTGGTTGTGAGGTTCGAGTTACACATGCCCGTACTGAGGTAAGTATATGACCTTTACTTGTATGAACATAAACAGAGGCTAACATACAAAATAGATTATCATCCGTGCTACTCGCACTCAGGACGTCCTCGGCGAAAAGGGCCGACGGATCCGTGAGCTGACCTCGCTTATCCAAAAGCGATTCAAGTTCCCAGAGAACTCGCTCGATCTGTACGCCGAGAAGGTACAGAGCCGTGGTCTGTCGGCGGTTGCACAGTGTGAGTCGTTGAGGTACAAGCTGCTTGGTGGTCTTGCTGTTCGTCGGTGAGTCGATTGGTAGGCTTGATATGGTATGATGAGCTAAGTCAGTGTGGATGTAGTGCATGTTATGGTGTTCTTCGATTCGTCATGGAGTCTGGTGCGAAGGGTTGCGAGGTCGTCGTTTCTGGCAAGCTACGTGCGGCTCGTGCCAAGTCGATGAAATTCACTGATGGTACGTCTCACGCGAAATAATTAATCTCGATTGATCGCCGATGTGATGAGCACGTAGGCTTCATGATCCACTCTGGTCAACCCGCTCTTGACTTCGTTGACTATGCTGTTCGTCACGTACTGCTTCGTCAGGGTGTCCTTGGTATCAAGGTTAAGATGTGAGCGCCTTTACAATACGATTCGGAGATCAAAGCTAAATATGTTCATTAATTAGTATGAAGGGATGGGACCCAACTGGTAACCTCGGCCCCAAGAAGCCTCTCCCCGATACCGTCACGATCCAGGAGCCGCCCGTCGACAAGGTCGTCGCAGAGCCCACCTCGGAGCACGCAGGCGCTGCAGACATCGTCACTGCCCCCGCGCCCGCCGAGGCTGACTATGGCGCGCCGGAGGAGCAGCAGGCGTATGAGGATGCGCCGATTGAGGAGCCAGCTGCATGAGCTTGTGTCAGATTTTTTCGTGTATATCGATGTATTGTGCTCTCTATACTTGTTGAACGCGCACTTGGTGTTGGTTCACTGAACTTTGACTCGAAGCGTCGGAAATCAAACTTAACTCCAAGATAATTTATGCTATTAAATTAGGATCAGATCCATGAGTTATGTCAGCTAAATTTCGATCTGGAGCTAAGCGCCGAAGCAGATCATCCGCCCTCTTCATCCTTCGTTCCTACTACCACGGCTGATCTAGGGCTTACATAGAGCTGGGACCCGCCTGACTTGCATATTTACTCAGCATGGCTCTCTGTACTCGATCTTCTGTCTCTCCAGTCTTGACTAGATTGGCGGCATACCCTACACTAGCACCGCGAATTACTCCTCGACTCGTATTAAGATACTCTTATTCAACCCAACTACCGCCCTCTTCGCCACCTCCAGCTGCTCCATCCAACCCAAAGGGACCCAAAGAGCTATCTACCCCTCCCGAACCACCTATCGAATATTCACGAAAACCTCGAGAGATCTCCTCGTTATCCAAAAACCCATGGGTCGTTCGAGCTGTAAAAATGATTGCACCATTTATGGGGTACTACTCGAAAACTACAACTGCTATTCGAGAAACTCGAGCGATGTACGCTTTATGCGGGGAGAGGTTAGAGAAGGAACAGGATTTCTTATACAAAGGTGAATATCTAACTCGATTATAGGGTGCGACTTTGGCTAACATAAATCGTTGAAGAATGTGCACTCCCGCCGACATATCAAACTTGGTTCCAGTTTACCTTGATCCACGTTCTGCTTTTGACCGCTCGACTTCGAGCTTTACCACCTAATCTTTCGAAAGCGTATCAGGCTGAACTCATAAATCACTTCTTCCTCGACATTGAACACCGGATGCGAGCTGTTTTGGGTCAGTGATACAGTTTCCTCTCCGTTAGTCAACTATCAGCGACCCTAACCTGTGGTCACTCTAGGTCCCAAGGTCCCCGAACGAATCGTCAGAGGTTACATGAAAGAGATGCGGGATCAATGGCGAGGAGGGGGAGCAGCTTTTGACCTCGGGATCGCCGGACCAGACCCAACGCTAGCAGGAATGATCTGGCGTAACTTATTCGCCTCTCGAGGAGCACTCCCGTCTACACCACAACCTGATGACTCGGGGAAAAGAAAGCTGGTGATTGCAGGAGCGGAGGATGCTGCGTTGCCGCCGATATTGTATCAGTTTGTGGGGTATGCGAGGAGAGAGTTGGCGAGGTTGGAGGCGATACCGGATAAAGAGATTGCGTATGGGCGGATTGGGGAGTGGGGAACGGTATGTTTAGACAACGCGTAGCTTAAATTTTGGCTAGGACTGACCGTTTACAATTAGGTATCCTCAGTACGTGTTCCAACTGGTGAATCAGACTTCGCGGCTTGACAGGCGACGGGGAGCGCCATAAAAAGCGGACAAAAACAGGCGGCTACAGCATAATGCTCCAATTTCGAATTGCAGTTTGGGCCTAGTTCTACTGTAGCTGTATGTCCTCGCCTCTTTATGATCATGCTCATTTGAACCATTTGATGTGAGAATTATGGGTCATAGAAAGGTAGGAGTGTAACGTAACGCTCATCCCGCACAGCTCGGTAACATGTTCTGTACTTGACCACCACCTCGCCACCTGCAGCCAGCTGACACTTCTGGACGCTTTTTACTGATCCAGAGGGTTCAGAGTGGAAATAGCCTTTGGGGATGCTCGAAACTCTTCACGCAGCTCTTTGCTACGCTCGTACTAGAACAATCCAATGCTTCTTCTTGATTGCTTTGCTCAGCCTTGTTGTATCTTATCGCTTGTGTTGCATTCTCCTCAAGAAACACCAATCAAAAAGATGGGAAAACAAAGCTACTAGAAGTTTTGCTGTGCTCCTAGGCTCTGGTATGTCTTCTCTCTGTTTGGCGAAAGACGATTGAGTGAGTGAAACTCTCTAGGCGGACATACGACAGAAGCACTGGCCCTTGTTTCCTCTCTCGACTTTGAAAAGTACACCCCACGAACATATATAATTAGTGAAGGAGATGCGCTGAGCGCGAAAAAGGCGGTAGCGCTAGAGAACTCGAAAAAGGTACGTGTCAATTAACGAGACGCCGGGCCTCAACCTTACGCGCTACCTAGCCAGGCAATACCGATTATACTATCCTAGTCATGCCAAGGGCGAGGCGGGTGCACCAGAGTCTGCTGACTACACCTCTTACCGCCATAGCATCCCTTGTATGGACGTTTCATGTTCTCACACTCCCCGCTTTTCGCACACGACAAAGTTTTGCCGACGTTTTGCTCATAAATGGACCCGGGACATGTTTTATACTTACGCTGGGAGTGTATATCAATAGAGTAAGTCCCGTACACCTACACTTTTTACTATCTAACAGAAAATATTAGTTTTTAGGGTTGGCGTCTCCACGAGTTATTTACGTGGAGTCATTTGCGCGGGTTAGCTCGTTAAGTTTATCGGGGAAGCTAGTCCAACCTTTGGCGGATAGGTACGGCGAATGAAACGAACCCCTACTTCTTAGTACTGATATTGGTTTGGAAGGTTTTTGGTGCAATGGATGAGCGCTGCGCAGCCAGGCAGGTCGCCGGATTCACAGTACCGAGGTTGTCTTGTATAAAGCTTCAAGTACACGCATTCAAGAGTCTTTGGACTGTATGTTCATGGGGTGTTTATCGCTCTCAACTGTGCGCGTTTCAACTAAAAGACTATCATCAAACCATGCACCTACTATGCTCCTGGATGATCCTACACAGCTCCAGAATAGGCGCTTCGGAACTTGATCTCAGGGTCCCAAGCCACATGCTTAGCCACTCGACTGAGAATACGTCATGTCAATAACCCTTTCACCAGATAGCTATATTCTCTAAATATTACTGTGTTGCAATGGGCGACTTTCAGTTCTCATCGAGCGCTTCAACTCCTAGCTCTTCAGATCAGTCTGATGATGGGAGACCTGATTCAGACACAACCCCCTCACCATCAGGCTATCGGTCTCCAAGTTCAGATCCTCGGGTACTCTCACACAAGCTAGCACTGTATGAGGCGTCCAAATCTCTCGCATTCGCATCGGAAACACTGGCCGTAGCCGCTCGTGCTATGTCCAAGGCGGCTGCGTCTCTCGCTGTGGCAAGTGACCACACCATAGCCGATAAGGGCTATGGAAAAGCCATGGCCCCAGAATACGTTCCGAACTCGAGCGAATCATACCAGGATCCCCCCGAAATAGGTCCGGAATGGTACCAGACTCCTTATGTGCTTACTGCCAACGCTGGCGATTACAAAGGTATGATGTATCATTATTAGCGGTCTAATGTTAGCTAAATGTTGTGTAGACGATGACAAATTGGCCGGGGATACTACCAATACTGGACCTCCTGCCCAAGTCGGACAAAATGCTGGTCATATATCTGCGTTGGACGGCGGAGTGTGAGTCTCCATCTGATACTAGTTGCATTCCTGACTCTGATTGCTCGCATAGTACGGTAGACTCCACCAATCAAGACCGCCTCGGTCAATCTACCGTAACCTATGGAACCATCTCGTCTTCTTCCAACGACTATCACCAGATAGGGATAAAAGATGGACCTCCCAATCCGGATGGACTGAACGCCAAAACTGAACTAGCGGCTGATATAGCACATTTGGCCGCCCCCAAGCTGGATTGCACTGAGAATAGCCTTCTTACTCGCCAAGAGACAATGTGAGTGCTCGTAAACTTGCACTTGTACCGCTGGGTTTAATTGTGTGTGGAAATGATTGCAAGTAGCAACGCCGAAGTCAAGAAGTGGGATGCACTAGCCCCAACTCCGACTGAGCATTCTCCTCCACCGCTGGTTCCTGTATCAGGTCTAAATGACTCGGTATATGCGGGTTCTGACTTCGCCATACCCGGTCCTTCGTAAGAAACTCCAATTTGCTCCACACGCTTGCATCCTAACCACTGGGCCCTAGGACCCAGACTGCGATCACATCCAATCACTCCCCTTCTAAGCAATCGACAATAATTCTCGAGCGAGGATTTGATGAATTGCCCACCGTGATCTTTTTGTGCCGACGCTGGGCAAAAACCGTCTGTTTCTTAAAGTACTGGGGTTCGGCGTGGAGTGTCATGGGGCTGGTCAGTATCAGAAAGACAATCTTAACTGATTCGTTGAGTGATATTTGAATCGCAGCTGAAATGGATAACGGCTCGCGCCGTGATTAACCCCTGCGGCCAAAGCGCGCAAAAACAGGAGAAACTAGTTCGGAGCTTCGTCGAAGAAACTTCTGGAATATTGCTGTGGCCAAGCGACAAGGCATTGCCCCAGAGCGTGATTGCATCGGTCACAAGCATCCAGGCTGTTCACATGGGGCAATGGCCGAAGTTAAATAGCAGTGAGCAACTATGTCTTAGCACAACCTCTGCCAAGGCCCCTTAATCATCATAGATCTCAGCTTTTTTCATCATTATGCTCTCATAACGGGTAGTCAAGTATCCGGCATGGACTCTTCATCGGTCGCAGAGCTCCTACAAGCGTATCCCGAAGACTCGCTTATTAGTGCGTGCAACGACCAGAGTAATAAATCAGTCTTGCGTTCAGCCCGGACTCAAATACGAAATCGTCTCTCTAAACCAAACCAGGGGTTGACACAAGTGTTTTACGCCGTGAGTCCCATCTATAAACTGGATGTATTTATGGCTCAACAGTCTCATCGAACGAGGCGTTTATTAAATATCACCGTACCCAATACGCTGATTTGACTGCACATGAGGTCGTTAACCAAGCAAATGAATATGCCCAAGAGTATCTCTTACAGGGTCCTTCTGGCGCTTTGGGTCGCATGATTGGTGGCCCCGTAGCCTTGACTCAAAAGAAGGTTAAAAAACTGAAGCTTGAGCCAGCGGTTCAGTCAGGTGCTTTACGTGTCATTCCATAGTGTCATTCCCACAATCTATTTTATCCCGTTTACTTCATATGAGCATGTCGTTAACTCAGCGATTCGGAGGTAATTATCGAGCTGCGTTCTAGTAGAATCATTGGGCTACCTTCTGCTAGATCAATCCGTTTGTCTCCACTACGTCTGGTTTTCAGCTTTCACGATTTGCTGATAGCCACCAGCCACAAATCATCACGTGACGTGGTCACCAGCCAGTGATCGGAAATTCTCTGCTGACCCCACTCTGAACACATTCCTGTAACTAACGCACCATCCGAATTTTCTGCTTTCTCTTGAAGACTGTGTGCACATGTGTATGGTGGAGTTAACAAGGTGAATTGGAAGAACCCCTGTCACTCGTTCTATATGAATCGGCTAAATCTGCATTGAACCCGGCACTCCTCGATAGATATTCAACAATTACTTTAAGTCATGCAATCCCGTTTCGTGGATTGTTCTTGGTCCTGAAGGGCAGAAGTGTTTGTAAGCCCTAGTTGATACGCCTCTACTAAGTTAGTCTCCCCAACTATCCGCACCCCGCCCTTGTCGTGCCTTCATAGCTAATATGCGATGTATCCAAAGTATGGAAATCAACATCACATATAGAAGCTTATGGTATTAATTTTGCCTACCTCTTCTCTAAATTCACTCAACTCCGCACTCCCGGCGGTTCCAACCTCCATTTCGGTTCAATCGAATTCCTTTACAACCCCCTTCGCTCGCAGCATGAGCCAAAGCAACGAAAACATCTACTCGCCATTTTCGGCGCCTTATTACATCTCTCAAATTTTGATATACATAATCGTGCAGGCGAAACTGCAAAGGAGCTGGTCGGGCTGAATTAACTAGTTCGTAGTGGACAAATGGCGCCATGTCCACACAGGAATCACGAAGTTGAAATTTCATCAGGGCCTCGGATCACCCATTGGACTCTGATGGATCCTTTCGGAGTATGCCAAATTGGGTCATTTTGTAGGCGCGCGGGCGGCTTCCAACCGTCGTCAAGGTCACGGGACTGGGTAGAATGTACCGGTATGTATGGTCAGTGTATGGTCGGTTTCTCCATGATGTTCGCACGAGTCCACGACAATACTGCCTCGATCATGATCGTGCTTGCTTTATGGAGGAGATCAGCGAAGAACCCAAAAAGGAGCCCCACCAAACATATTCAAATAGTACGTATAGTTACAGTAACTACGTCACAATTTTTATGACAGCTGTTCCTTGGGAGCAATGGGCTTTGTAACTCTTGGTCCCAACCGCATTAACCGGCTTCCACAATAAACCATAGTACCATAACAAAACCACTAGCGCCAACTAAATCTCGTATTTTGGTACTTGATAATTCTCGCCCCAAAGCAGGCTGCCCATTGGTAGCCACCAGTCTTCCCCTGCGACTCGCAACTATTATATTTCCTGGGGTTTCTTGCGTTGCCTGTGAGATCTAGTACTCGTTTCAATGACTGCTCTGGGATATATCTGGGGCCCGACGTTTGAGGAATATCATACGCATGTCTTCGAGCCCCATCCGTCAAAACTTGTGGATGCGGAAATAGCAGAATTCTTTGAAGAGCATGACAGCCTACTTCCCCTGAATTGTGTAGAAACTTCACTTGCCTACTTTGATCCGAGGATCGATAATGTTGGCTTTATATCTCAGTTCGGTCTTAGTGATATAGCTGCAATGCTCCGGAAATACTTGACTCAAAGCAAAGACAAGGTGAGGATCCAATGTATCAACTCGGTTTGTCGAAGGCATTTCTGCCACACCGTGACTTTAGCTAAAATCTTTGTAAATCGATGTGACAGATTTTCAAGCATTACTACGGATTTTTGTGCGCTCGGTATCTCCTTCATATTGCTTGTTTATCCGTCCTTAGGCAGACAAGCATTCAGGATGAAATTCTCGATTCCTTACCTAGAAACGCGAGCTGGGCTCAGTTTTCTCAGTCGATAGTCTTTGCGGCACTGGACAAAGCGAGCGAGGCATTAGCAAACGACGAATCGCTTGAGGATCTTGTCAGTGTTGTTACTGGATTCTTTGCGACCGGTCTTGATATTGAAGACGTATTATTCATTATTACGGAACTATGGAGGGATCGTGACTCTCTGCTCACGCTCTGCATGGACGGTATGCTTCCAGGTTGCTCGCTACTTCTCTTATCCAGCATGGAAGTTCTGCCAACCGAAGTGAATGAGAGGTGGGTGGACTGGGTTTTCCTTGTTTGAGTTGCTCACTCAACGTCCCCAAAGTACTTACAAGACCTACATGTATCTTCAGGGACTTTCCTTTCGGCTGTTTTTAGTAGGGTCTCATCGGGATCGTCAGCTTTTGCAGCCCGTATGCATGTTTACGCCCGAGAACGATATCGACTGGCCCGATGACTTCGAGGGATACGTCGATTCAGCTGACAGCCAGATAATTACGGATGCATATTTTGGTCTTGTTGCTGTGTGGCAAGAGACCTTTAACACCGAAATACTTCCCATCGACCTGGCGATTCGACTTGATAGATTTATTCTGAAGACTGCGGCACGTAACACCGAAATGCGCTCGCACAACCTTATCCTTACCCTTCATACATCTTTCCGGCTCCTGTGGCTGATATTCGAGCACAGAGGTCGAATCCCGGTGGACGATCACATAAACATCAGGGACTACGCAATCACCGTTTTTGTATTTTTAGAGTTCGTATCATTCTCCAAAATTGACGTTTGGTTGACGCATTTACTCGCTTAGAATCCTTCAACTCCGACGTATATGCACGGACGAAGATCAATACATGCTTGCAAGAATGCTTGCGGATATTGAGCTCATCGCCCTTGCTGGTCGTATATTGCTTTTGGTTATGTACGAGGGTGAGTAGGTTTTGATCTCCCAATTACTGAACGAAAAGCCTAACTATCCCATACAGGATGTAACTTCGAAGATACATATCTACTTAACTCGTTCCTCGACCAACTCAAGAAGCTAGGTGATGCGATTAGTTATTCGGCAGGGGTTGCTCCAGAGCTCTTCAACGAATCAAAAACTGAGTGGTGCAAGGTTGCGAACCACATGACCTCATACGACAAAGAAGTAGCAGGGCCAATCAACGCTCCCGGGAGTAGCGAAGCGGAATGCTTGTGGCGCATGTTTGAAGCATGGGCTGTATGGTCGCCTCTCCTAAATATTAGTCAATGTTCGTCACCTGCACGGTGCGCATATCCTCGATGTTTCGAAACGATACACAAGCTACCAGACATGGTCAAAGCTCAGTACGCATGTGGAAGGTGTAACAAGGTGGCTTACTGTAATTTAGTGTGCCAGCGCGCGTGAGTCCTGCCCTGTTGCGTTTCATACGTAATTCTGATATCTTCGGGCAAAATGGTTCGCTCTCACGCAGCCACTGGCAGCTTACGACACCGGATTCTCATAGGCTCAACTGTAAAGCATGAAGTTCGATATGTACCATTGTGTAGGCTAAAACCGCAAGAGAGCTAGTGGGGCTAAAGTGACTGGTTCATAGTAGCAGACAAGACGTGTGACCTGGAGTGATCGGGTCATGGCTTCATTAGTACTTCAGGTGATCTTTCCTAGATCAATTCTGGGAGTATCAATAGGATTGCGTGTTTGATCTGGATAAATCTTCCCGGGATAGACTAAACCAAGGTCATTTTGTATGTAAGTGCCTCCGGATGAGGAAATTAGTTACGCGCTTGGGGTGAGTATTGAGCAGCTGGGCGAAACATTCATGGTTGCATGTCTGGCGGATTTATTCATTAAATTCCGCACGGCGATGGCGATCGTACTTGCTGGGCAAAATGTGGAGGAGACGGCGAAAAGCCCAAAAGGAGCTGCAGCAAATCCGTCCAAACGGATGCAGTAATTTGCTGATGTCACGATTTTTATGAAATTGGTTCCTGAGGAAGCAATTTGAATTAGCTTGTGGTTCTTGGTCCCGACTACATCCACAACGTCAGCGATCAAGTATCCAACCGTGCAGAACCACTAGCGTCAGCCAAACTTCGACTTGTTCTGTGCTTGATAAGTTGCTGCAGACTGGGAGTCCTGTTACTCCTACCAGCCCGTCGCTGTGGCTCACAGTTACTATATTCTCTTGAGCTTGCTTGCATCATCTTCCAAGTCGAGTGCCAGTTTCGATGGCTACTCATGGATGTATCTGGGGTTTGGCATTTGAAGACTATCATACGTGTGCCTTTGAGCCTCGTTCGTCAAAGACTGTGCCTACGGAAGTAGCAAGATTCTATGAAGAACACAGCGGCCTACTTCCCCTAACTTTCATAGAAACTTCACTTGTCTGCTTTGATCCAAGGATGGACAATCTTGGGGACAAGTCTCAGCTTACTTTTTGTAATATGGTTGCGATGCTCCGGAAATATTTGACTGACAGCAAACAAAAAGTGAGGATCTGGTGTATGCACTCACCCTTCCGTGGATGTTTTTGTCAGGCCGTGATTTGACTGAGATTTTTTTATGAAATATAACAGATATTCGAACGCTACTATGGATTTCTATGCGCTCGCTACCTCCTTCATATCGCTTGCTTATCCGTTCTCAAGGAGACAAATATATTGGATAAATTACTCAATTCCTTGCCCAGAAACGTGACTTGGACCCAGCTATCTCAGTCGATAGTCTTTGCAACATTGGACAAAGCGAGCGAGGCGTTGGCGAACAACGGAACACTTGGAGATTTTGATAGGATTGTTTCTAGCTTCTTTGGGACTCCCGGACTTAGTGATGCGGGTCTACTGTTTCTTATTGCGGAACTATGGAGAGATCGAGACTCACTCCTCACACTCTGCATGCGTGGTATGCTTCCGGGCTGCTCATTACTTCTACTAGCCAGTTTGGAGACTCTACCAGTCGATGTGAATGCAAAGAGGCAAGTGGATTAACTTGCGTTGTATACACGCACGGCGCTCAATCGCGTCCAAACCCTAAAGTATTTGGGAGAACCACATGCGTCTTCAGGGGCTTGCTTTTCGGTTGTTCTTAGTAGGATCTCATCGAGACCGTCAGCTTTTGCAGCCCGTGTGCCTGTTTACGGTCAGAAATGGTATCAACTGGCCCGACGACTTTTGGGGATATGTTGATTTATCTGATAGCCGGATCATTGCTGAAGCGTACTCTGGCCTCGTTACGGTGTGGCAAGAGACCTTTGACACCGAAACCCTTTCCGTTGACCTCGCGATGCGGCTAGTTGGCTTTGTTCACCGGATGGCAATTCGTAGCAATCCCGACATGTGCCTGGACGAGCTGCTCTCTATCCTCTATACGTCTCTACGGCTCCTGTGGCTGATTTTCGAGCATAGAGGTCGAATTTTGGTGGATGATCACGCAAGGATTAGAGGCTACGCGATAACTGTTTTCGTATTTTTAGAGTTCGTATTTACTAAAATATGCGTATATCTAACTCATTGACTCCTTGCTTAGAGCCATTCAATTAAAACGTATATGCACGAGCGAAGACCAATATATGCTTGCAAAGGTGCTAGGGGATATTGAATTTGTTGCCCTTGCTGGCCGCGTATTCCTTTTGGCCAGGGGCGAGGGCGAGTAAAATTTGCCCTCACCACCACAAAAGAAAAGGCTGACCTATGCATACAGGAAACGGGTTCCAAAGTATAGATCTACTTGACCCATTTCTCGATCAGATCAAGAAGCTGGGTGATATAATCGATTTTTCGGCGACGGTCGCTCCAGAGCTCTTAGACGACTCAAGAGTCGAATGGTGCAAGGTTGTTGATTGCATGACCTTGTACGGTGGAAAGGGAGCTGGCCCGACCAACGCCCCTGGAAGCAACAACGTAGGATGCTTGTGGAGTATGTTTGTAGCGTGGTCCGAATGGTCGCCTCTTCTGAAAACCAATCGACGCCCCTCACCACAGTGCGCATATCCTCGGTGTTTCAATAAGGCACACACACTGCCAGGCATGCTCAGAGCTCAGTACGCATGTGAGAGGTGCAACAAGGCGGCCTATTGCGATATAGTATGCCAACGCGCGTGAGTCCTACTTGATTTCGTTTCAGACGTAATTCTAACCTCTTTGGATGAAATGGCTCACTCCCAAGCAGTCACTGGCAGCTAGCGACACCAGATTCTCACAAGGTCAACTGCAACATATAAGAGCTCGCTGATATTAACTTCTGAAACTTATTTGGGAAGTGAATGTAGGACGTTCTTGGGACGTTGTATTAGTCTTATTGGCTCTGTTAAATTCTACTCTTGACGATTTTACCAAGCCAAATTTCTCCGATATTGACTGTATCTTATTCAGACCCGGTTTGAGGGTTTCAAATTCGTCAATCAGCCCCAATCTAGCTTGCATAGGTAGACAGAGATGTGGTTCGAGTGCGATTGATTGAACGATACAGAAATTTCATTTGGATGATGAGGCGTGTCATGGCCGCCGGATACCAGCTGCTTGACGGACGTCGATTATCTAATCTAGCCGCCGGCTTAAGCGCCAGAGCGCAAAGGAGGGCATAATTGATCAAACGCGTCACCACCACAGCCTCCCTAATAAGATTGGTACCTACTAGCTTTTCGTTCATTTCGACTTCTGTTCTGCTTTGGAAGTACTCTAACTGCACCCTTACGTTATGGAACATACTTGGGGCCCGCCATTTAGCCAGTACTCTCAGTGCAGCTTTAAGCCACGCGAACACAGAGTTTTGAGGGAGGACGCTGCAAGATCGTTGAAGCTGTACAAAATACCCCCCTTATCGCTTATTGAGAGTACATTGTATATCTCTAGCTGTGGCACAGATGGACCAGGCACTGCAGACGACAGTTGCGACCATATTAGGGTACATGGTTGCAACAGCCAAGAACGGGGTGAGCGTTGACTATCTCCGCTACTTGGTTTTATCTTCGGCTGGCTCTATTCGCGCTTCTAACTTCTGTGATGCAGCACGAATCTGTTCTCGAATATTACTACGGATTTTTATGTCTTCGACGCTTGCTTCACCTTACTTGTCGTTTTGTTCTCAAACAAACGGAGAGTTCGGACCACGAAGGCGGATTTTCGCAGCAAGACGCCAACGAAAATGATGTCTTTCAAGCTACAGCTTTCGCAGCACTGGACAAGGCAGCTGAAGCTGCCGAGAGCGAGTCCAACTTGGAGAGGTTTTGCAATATATTCACCCACTCCGACTTTCTATCGGATAGAACCGCCAGAGAGTGGTTCACTATGATACCGTTTCGTGGACTTTGGGGCGAACGAGACCGCGTTCTCTCGCTATGTGTGCAGGGTTTACTTCCTGGTTTCTCTTTGCTCTTGCTTGCTATGGTTACAACGTTCAGTCAAGACCAGCGCGAACATAAGTAAGTACAATTGCTCCAAACACCCGAATCAACTATGCTTAGACACTCGCGACCACACACAGCTCGCTAGTGCACTATTTATATTTACAAGACTTTGGCCACAGGCTTTTCCTCGTAGGATCTCGCCGAGATCGCCAGATTCTTCTACCCGTATGCATGGCTACTGTCAGAAAAACCATTCACTGGCCTATGAACACCAACAGATTTCTAAGTATAGAGGATAGCCGAACAATATCTCGAGGTTACTCCGATTTACTCTATGTATGGTCACATGAAGGTTGGAGTACCAAAAGCTTTCCTACCGATTCGATGGCACACCTGGCTCTGTTCGTCTTACATATGTCCAGCTTCAACCCATTCACCACTTTTCGTGAGCGTTTAGAGACCGCACATGCTGCCATTCAGTTCTTATGGCTTATATTCGAACATAGAGGCAGTATAGTGGAAACAGAACATTTCGATATTAGATACAATGCAACACCAGTGTTCGCATACCTTATGTTCGGTTATTTTGGCCCTATGATAAGCTATCTATTGACGGATGTCATTTTTAGGCTTATTCAAAACAAAGTGTCGACAAAAGAGGAGCAGTTCGAGTTTGCGCAACTGATTACGAACGCCGAGGTTATTAGCCTTAGCGGGCGGATCCTTCTATTGATATTTTTTGAAGGTGCGATTGCCTTAATTAAGATCGAATATACTTATGTGAGAATATTCAGGACGCGACTTTGATACCATGGAATTCGCCGGGTTTCAAGACTTCATTGACAAGCTCGATGGGTTTCAAGAGGGATTGTACAGATCGATATCCGCCTTCCCTGAACACTTCAATGCTTCCAAGGTTGAGTGGGCCAAAACAATGGCTCAGCTGGATGTCTGGCTTGCACTGGGAAAGTTCAACGGACTCGATAGAAAGGAAGGCGGAATAACGATCCAGATACTGAGTAGTGCTCGAGTATGGGGCCGGTGCGCCAACCTAATGGCAGATCTCCATATTGTGATGCAAAATTGCGCCTATCCACGGTGTTTTCAACGGTCCACACGTGAAGGAACGCTAAGAGTTCGCTATCTGTGCCAAAAATGCAATACGGTTGCATACTGCAATACAAACTGTCAACGCGCGTGAGTGAGTTATTCTGGTTTCGAAAGTTCGCTGTTGACTGTATGCGGCTCGGCTTGAGTAGCCACTGGGAGCTCGCAACTTCAGACTCCCACAGGTTGCAGTGTTGCGATCCTAGGAGCAAGACAGGCCTTCAAGGATGAAAGCCTGGATGGGGGATTTGCGTGTGGTTGTGGTGGAGGGAACCGACATAGCTATTTGAAGTGATTTGCTGTACTTGTTGTGAGCATACAGCCATCTTATGATAGTTGGTTTGTTCTGGAGGGAAGCAGATCCACGACAAAATGCGAGTACTTGTCACAAGTAACATTGATAAGCCAAGTGTATGGTTATTTGGATGAAACGCGCGAACAACATCTATATATTCATAACTAAACCCACGCTCTGGGTGTCTTCAGTACCTCAAGTAGTTTCGCTTCTCGACTTTCACTTTGGGTCCCCATTTCCGACATGTACTCCCATCGAGCAGTCTCAGGCAACGACATCAAAATAGACTCAATCCGCGCGCTGGGAGTTTGTAGCCCAAATTTTGTTCCACTAAACAACCAATCACGACTGAGGTCATTAGGAATAGATGGTGTTGCGCTTACCGGTCCACTACTAGATTGAACTCGACATATCGTCCTCGTCGAATCAGCTGCCATTTTCGCTCTTCTTCAGTCCAAGGTAGTTGAGCACGTCGTTGAAGGATTGGGAGGTAGGATGGAACAAATGCTTTCCCGATAGCTTGAACAAAGGCGAAACATTCTTCGGGAGATCTTGGACGAGGCGTGGGGTCTGCATGAACGTCAAGACGGGAATGTGTGTGAGAGGAGAGATCGTCGAAGAAGATGCCGCCAATCCCACGAGCCTCCTACACTGATGTCAAAGATCGGGCCATCTAACGAGTAAGAGAATAGTACGGACTTTACGGTGGGGTATGTAGAAATATTCGTCACACCATATTTTCATAGTGTCGTAAAGGTCTTTCCCGTGGTCTAGGCACGCACGTTGGATCGTCTGATGGAAATGCTTGCCGTCTTCTTCGTAGAGATACGATGGAGTTAGGTCGGATCCACCACCAAACCACCATGCGACGGGCTTCGCATCTACGAGAACACTAGTAGGCTATATTCTACACTCAGAAGCTCAATGAGATCCATACCAGTTTGTTCGTCGTTTGTATCGACTCCAGCCTCGTGCACCTCAAAATACCTCCAATTTGCATGTACAGTCGGCGCGTGTGGGCTCCGAGGATGAATAACTAGACTCAGGCCAGCGACAAAGAAGGGCAACCCAGCTGCTGGTATATTCGAAGTGCTAAATGGGAGACCGGCATGGTCCGCACGCATGTGCGAGATCGCCGCCGGCGGAAGCCGGCCATTGATGATCGAAATATTAACGCCAGCTTTTTCGAGAGGAGCAAAGGGGGTAGCAGAGTCATCACGTTGCCCATCAGTATCTTGAATAACACAAGAGATGCCAGTTCCGCCCTCGGCGCGAGTCCAGGAGTCACGTACGAATTTGGGGCCAGTTGGGTCAAGAGACTCAAGCGCAGCAACAATTTCGTCTTGTAAACTGTGCACAAAAGCAGAGACTTGAGACCTCATAGACATCCTTTCAATTAGTTGCTTATCCAAGAAGCCAGAAAACGAGAGAACCAAAGGGCTGCAGTCGTCGTGGTAGAGTTGAGCGCAATGTCCGATCAAGGCTGGGATGATTATCCACGATCTTCAATTGGAAATTATGACGATCATATCAGAAATGATTACTTAAGCTCGTCTCTTTATTTTCGGCTGCCGGTCTTCGACTTGACCACACCCGGCAAAAGTCATGTATTTTCTCAGCGCCTTTTTCTATCTCGTGCTCGTCGAAAATCTAGAACTCTTGAAATATTGCGCGGTGGTATCGGACTATCTAAATTGAGTTTCATTTGAGGATGCAGTGATCAACGTCATTACAATCGGAACCTTTAGGATCCCCGAGAACACCATACTACTGCATTGCCAGGTTTTGCGGCCGCAAGGCATCATAGAACTTGCCCAATCCGCAAATCCTGATCCAAGTGGCTCTCCTTGATGCGCTGAGATATAAAAGATAGAGGCTTCAGCGATAGAGATGCGGTAACTTTTGCCTGGTGCCCCTCCACACCTGCAGCAATATGTTCTACCACTACGGCTCATTCGGCCAGACTGTTATAGTTCTAGTGACACTTGTGGTGAGCGTGATTGATCAACGCACTTGTCGGTGAACTGACACGCGCACAGTTCGTATACTTTATGATACCGTATTTACTTGACCCCTACAATTATCGTCGTCGATTCTCTGGGCCATGGCTAGCCGCACTGACTAACTCGTGGTTATCTTGGGTCAACCATGCGGAAAAACGAAGCCACGTCATTCATGCGCTCCACGAGAGATACGGTGAGTGCTAACTGAGTTTAGGGGGTTGCCAAAGTACTAATGAACGATATAGGTAAATTTGTTAGGATCGGACCCGACCATATCAGTATCGCAGATCCCACCGCTCTCGAGGTAGGTATTGAGTTATGGGACACAAGTATCTGAATTTTCTCAACCTAATCCACTTCGTTCCAGGCTGTCTATGGGCATGGAAACGGGTTACCCAAATCTGACTCCTATAAGGGCTTCGAAGTAGGCGGTCCGAACATGTTTACCACTCGAGACAAAGCAGATCACTCGGGTGAGTAATTAGAGATACGACAGGTGTTCTTGTATTAAAAACTCGCCGCTATAGCGAGACGGAGACGTGTAGCTCATGTCTTCAGCCAACAAAGCGTAGCAGGCTTTGAGCCCCGTGTGCGTCGGTACATCCGTCAGCTCTGCGAGCAATGGGATAAACGATGCGATGCGTCTGCTCACGGCGATAGCGGTCCAAACTGGGACGCAAAAAACGGACGGGCCATACTTGATAGTGCTCATCGTACGTCACCCACTTTGCCAACTCAAAACATTATCTCTAACTTGATGAGAAAGAGTTTTCCTATCTGTTATATGATACCATTGGCGACCTCGCGCTCGGCACGCCCTTCGGTATGATCGAGGCCCAAAAAGATGCTGCTCCGATCGCACAATCATTCGCAGCCGATCAGGCCGAAGCTCTCAGCACGGTTGATCTCCCTGTAATGCACATCCTCGACGTTAGTGAACGGTCTTTCGTAACGCTCGCTCCGTATCCAGGTTGGATCCAGGACATGCTAAGGGCTGCGCCTTGGAACTTCAAGAACATGAAGGCGCAATTCAACCTGTTTGGTGTTACACTGGCCGCGGCAAGCCGACGAATTCGGCTAGGTTCACAAATAGACAACGATGAGCTCATGAGCGAGAAAGCGAGTGCGGATATGATTGGCAAGCTGATGGAAGTCCATGATGGAGACGGGATGCCTTTGTCGAACGAGATTATCATGGCCGAAGCGTCACTTATGCTGGTCGCTGGAACGGATACTACAAGCAAGTGAGTCATCAGGTCTATCAACCCAACCAGTGGATCTTATCGTTCGAGAGCAGCTCTCTTAGCGCTACCTTCTACTACATCGCGAAACATCGCCATGTTCAACAACGCCTCCAAGAGGAGCTCGACGCTAATCTTCCCCACTTATCCGACGGCGATGACGTCGTTACCAAACTCGAACAAGTCAAGAGCTTACCCTATCTCGAAGCTTGCATCAATGAGTCCTTCCGCTTACACCCACCAATTTGCCAAGGTCTCCCGCGTATTGTCCCACCTGGGAAAACGGTCGTGGTTGCTGGCGAAGTATTTCACCCAGGAAGCGTAGTCAGCGTCCCTATCTACACGACTAATCGTTCGAGTCTGTTTGGTCCGGACGCGGACGAGTTCAGACCCGAGCGGTGGCTTGAGGATGAAGCTGGCGTGATGAACAAATATAGCGTACCGTTCTCCATAGGGTCTCGGTGAGCAAGGGACTAGGTTTACATTTAACAATTTAGCTCAATGATAGACGATTTCGATAGGGCATGCATTGGGCGAAACGTCGCGATGATGAATCTCCTGGTCACTATTTCTACAATATTCCGCCGTTATGACGTTGAACTAGCAGATCCTACCGATGAGGTGAGTATATGCGTCATCATAAACTGCATTAGCCTAATACATCTCGACTTTGCCGAAGATGCACACGCATGAAGCGTTTATTCATAAAGTATCGAGTTGTCGTGTAGCCATTAAGTGTCGCCAGATATAATATTCTTAACTCCCCAGACATTGCGAAACTTCTCAATGAACAACAAGGTCTTATAAGCAGTCTTTGAGCTTCCTGATTTCTTTGAAACCCGTGCCCGAGTCCGAGCCAGTACAAAAACCTTGACCACTAGGTTTCCTTGACACGTCGAGTTCGACCCGAGTGTGCCTTGTTGCGCGTTCTGGCGCATGAATGTTCCTACCCCATATCCACGTAGTCTGCTAACTGATTATCTGGATTGTGTCGTAGCCCACCTTTTACGTTGTCGTTTCCTTGATGTTTGTGCTAGAGATTATGGAAGGAGGACAAGTCATAGCGACCGAGAACGAACCGACCAACTTAAATTTTCTATGTTACCCAGCAGCTGAGGAACTGAAGGCTTGGCGTGTTACAATAGCCGGAGATTCGTCGTTTCCGGTTGTACCGGGTTGTTCCCAACCTTTGAGGTTTGGTAGCGAGCTGGTTGCTTGGAACCAAGCTTTTGTTTGGCTCCGCTGTTACAAGTAACGGCGGCTGGCGCTCTGCCACAGATTACTGATGTATAAAGCCAGCGCTCTTGTCGTCTATACGTAGCATGGCGGCGGACGAGTCGGGGAGACGGGAACAGCGGCTAATTTACATTTGAATAGCCTTCGCTAATGGCGTCGGCAATCTAGATCAGGATATGCCGACACGTTCATGTATGATCACGGTGGCATAATGAACCGCCTCGCCATGAATTATCTACAACCTGACAATATATACTGACCCCGCTGACCCCGCGCCAGGCACCTGATGTGTACTGCCGCTCCTTAGTTTATTATCTGTATAATACAACGAATTGATGCGTTCTAGAACAACTGGGCTAAGGCCAGGTTAATGTATGCGCTTGGGACGTGGCTCTATCAATTGGCTGCTGGTTCGGCAGTTGCCTTGTGAAGAAACTCACAACATCACGTGCCAGGCTCCAATTAACGGCGCTTGTGCTAAGCTCCACTCCGTTCGGAGCCGGAAAGCGCGGCAGAGTCGGCCGAGTATGTGCCTGATGCGCCATGTGGGATTGCGCTTGGTGAGGCTGAGCGAATTAAACGTGAGTCGCCCCCTTTGCTCCGAAGCAGCTATGAGTCTCCAATTATTAGATTCGAACATGTTGTGCGGCTCCCAAACCGGAAAAACGTGTGGCGGGGAGGATACGCGCACAGTGGTGGGTGCTTCGGTATTGTTTAAATGTATACTTTCTTCTTTGTGCTCCCAGCCGACGTCGGGTATCAGTGCTCAGCGTGATACGCATTCCGCGAACATCCACAACCAGTTTGATAAAACTACGGCTCGAAAAGTATAAAAAGTAGACTATCGATGATATGGGAGAGCAAGCAGCTCTCCTACAGTTCCTACTACAGTCCTTTCTAACCGTGCTTGCTCAGTCATGAAATTCTTCGCCCTCGTTGTTGCCGCTTTCTTGCCTCTCCTTCAGGTCTCTCAGGCCGCTCCTACCATAATTGCGGCCCGCAACTGCCCTTCCATCCCTTCGACGGTCGACACTGCTGTCCGCGACCATGTCTACCGTATTACTCAGTCGCGACATGTGACTGCAAAGGTTCTCCTAGCCACCTTCGAGGTAAGCGGTAACTCTGAGTATTTCTGGGGGTATAATAATTAAACAAACCTTCTATCTATCATAGACTGCTTGGGTTGAGTCTCATGTCAACAATTTGTAAATTTTACGCTCAGTTTAACACTTAATACTCTGCTAAATGTTTTTCTTTATAGGAACTGCGGTGACCAAGACTCCATTGGCGTCTTCCAGCAGCGCCCGAGCCAGGGCTGGGGAACCCACGACCAGATCATGAAGGTTGACTACAGCACCAACAAGTTTCTCGACCAAGCCATCCCCAACGACCGTAACCACCCTGAGTATACTGCCGGTCAACTTGCACAATCTGTCCAACGGTCCGAGTTCCCGGGTCGCGTAAGTATCCAGAAATAAGTAGCGCATATACCCATGACTAACTGCACCTCTTCAGTACGATCAAGCTAAGGAGAAGGCTCAGACTATCATTAAAAACGCTAAGGTCTCCGTTGTTGGCATGGAGGAGATCCTGCTGAATTTTTTTTTTTTTGTAATCGATAATTTATTGTCGAATGAAGGCATAGCCTTATGTATCGACATCATGAGCAGAGACGAGCAGCACTGTACGGAAGAGAGAAAAAGGAAAAAGAGAAAGCGCGCGAGGCGGATACTGACAAATGGCAAAACTTAGCTCAACTCTCGAGTAATCTAATATGCGTGCTATACTAAGTATCTAAGGTCTATCTAAGGTGGTCACGGAAACGACCTGTGCTACGAATGAAATGAAAAAGTGTAGGAAAAGCGGCCGTATTAAAAAAGAGGAAAGAGAGACTCAGATAATCCCTGCCTTTCGAGGCGAGAATCGCTTGCCGAAGGCGCGCGTACTTGGGACATCGTAGGATCCTGCTGAATTATTGAGCTACCTGTTCATATGCAAGAATCCGGTGGAGTATTCGGCCTGCCATTTTTCTCGTCTCCTGAGTTATAGATCGTATCATGTAAATTATAGGTTGCCGTAAGTTTGCCATATTTAATTATGCGTGTGACCCATATCAAGAGCTCGGTGCAATGCTGAAGAATTAGTCTAATTAGTGGTTAGTCTTGGGCGAGGTCCTTCTTTAATCAGACATTGATAGTTAACTTTCTGGAGATGAGTTGGAAATCGACCCACTCACCAAGCTGCGTTTTCAATTTTTAAAGATATCATAACATGGCTAATAATTAGTTTAAACAATATCTAATATGCTCCCAATACTCATTTACAATCGTGGTGGGTCGTGCGCGACCCCCCTAAGGCTACTGGGCTCCTTGGACTCAGCTCCTGTGGCGGTGGTTTGAGCGCTAATTGCCTTCTACAGAGCAACAAGCATCGCCAAACAGCGCTCAGTCCCAGGCAATCCGAAACTCTGTCCTTTTAGCGCCTTTTTCTGTCCCCATGCCTCTCGCAACCCCCCCCATAAAAACCACCCTGCGAAACGCAAGGCGACCAACGAAGCGGATGCATAGTGCTCGGCGATCGACGTCATGCTTGTTTTTAGATCACCGAAAACTCCTGACTGCAGTGCCGGGTTTTACGGTCACCAGTCATCGCATGATGGATTGACACGTCGAAACCAAAAATAACTGCCCGGACGGTCTACATAATACAGTAGAGTATAAAAGATAGAGGTCTCGGCGGTGTGAACGCTATAGCTGCCCACCTGGTCCCCTCCGTATCTACAGTCAGTACTATGTTCTCTGGCTACTCATTCAGTGAGATTTCTATTGCTCTCGTGGTACTCGTGGTAAGTGAACAAGTATCCTTTAGGCAACAATGAGCCCACCTGCGCACAGCTTGCATATTTTATAGTGCCGTACCTGCTCGACCCCTATGACTACCGCCGTCGGTTCTCTGGACCATGGCTAGCTGGACTCACTAACTCGTGGCTATCTCGGGTCAACAATACAGGAGAACGAAGTTACGTTATTCACGCGCTTCATGAGAAATACGGTAGATGCTTGACGAGTTCCTGAGACTCTTGATGGACTAATTAACAAATCCAATAGGGAAATTTGTCAGAATTGGACCTGACCATATCAGTATCGCGGATCCTGATGCTCTTGAGGTAAATAACAAGCGTGGAAGAGACCTCTTCTGAGACTTACTGGCTGATTCCACTTCGATTAAGGCTGTGTACGGGCACGGAAACGGATTGCTCAAGTCCAACTTCTATAGAGGCTTTGAAATAGCTGGGCCGGATATGTTCACAACCCAGGACAAAGTAGATCATTCAGGCGAGTGGTTAAGTACGCAGTCATTCTCTTCTCTCTCATGTTTCGTTCATATAGCAAGGCGAAGACGTGTAGCTCATGTCTTCAGCCCACAAAGTGTAGCAAGCTTTGAACCTCGTGTACGCCGACATATTCGACGACTCTGCCAACAATGGGATAAACGATGCGATGCGCCTGCTCGCGGTGATAGTGGTGTAAACTGGGACGAAAAGAACGGACGGGCAATCCTTAATAGTGCCGATCGTACGTCAATCGCTCTGCCAATTCGAAGCCATCACCGTCTGACATGCTGAAAAAGAATTTTCCTATTTGTTGTACGACACCATTGGTGATCTCGCGCTCGGTACGCCTTTCGGTATGGTCGAAGCCCAGAAAGACGTTGCCCCAATCGCGCAGTCGTTCGCAGCCGATCAGTTCAAAGCTCTCGGTACCGTCGATCTTCCTGTGATGCAGGTCCTCAGCCTCACCGAGCAATGGTTTGTGACGATTGCACCGTACCCGGCTTGGGTCCAAGACATACTGAAGGTCATGCCATGGAACATCAAAAACAAGATCGCGCAGTATAACTTGTTTGGCGTCGCGCTGGCTGCGGCGAGTAAGCGTATCCGGTTGGGTCCGCAAATAAACGACGGCGAAGAGTCGTTTTCAGATGGGAAGGCGAGTGCGGATATTATTGGTAAGCTTATGGGGGTGCAAGATGAGGACGGAATGCCGTTATCGAACGAAGTTATTATGGGTGAAGCGACGCTCATGCTAGTTGCTGGGTCGCATACTACAAGCAAGTAAGTCGTCAGGGCAAGGGTGATCCAGACCGATTGACTCTGGTTCATGAGAGCAGTGCGCTAAGCGCCACCTTCTACTACTTCGCAAAACACCGCCGAGTTCAGCAACGTCTCCAAGAGGAGCTCGACGCCAATCTCCCTCGGTTTTCCGACGGCGGTGATATCGTTACCGAGATGGAACAAGTCAAAAACCTGCCTTACCTCGAGGCTTGTATCAACGAGTCCTTCCGCTTACACCCACCGATTGGCCAGGGTCTGTCTCGCGTTGTCCCGCCCGGCAAGGCGGTCGTGATTGCTGGCGAAGTCTTCCAGCCAGGGAGCGTAGTTAGCGTGCCGATTTACACCACCAATCGATCAAACCTGTTCGGTCCAGACGCGAACGAGTTCAGACCTGAGCGGTGGCTTGAAGATGAAGCTGGTGCGATGGGCAAGTACAATGTGCCATTTTCTCTGGGATCTCGGTGAGCGTGAACTTGATTTCTATGCCGGATATCCATCTCAACAAAAGGTGATCCTCATAGCGCATGTATTGGACGAAACGTCGCGATGATGAATCTCTTGCTCGCTCTTTCCACGATATTTCGTCGGTACGACGTTGAGCTTGCAAATCCTACTGATGAGGTGAGTATATGCGTGATCCAGTGTCGTTGTACGTTATCCTGATTCCCCCATGCTTTGTTGAAGATCCATACGCATGAAGCATTTATTCACAAAGTTTCGAGTTGTCGTGTGGCCATCAAGTATCGCCAGATATAGTAACATTGCCACCTCAGGCTTAACGATTTTCTTTCCTGTAATACTGTAAGCTATTTCAGCGAATAATCCGATTATTTAACACCTTTTTGAGTTCTACCTACTTTCGTTGAGCACGTCCTACGCATAGATTACCCGACCTCACATTTGATCCGCTAGCGGATTATTTGGATTGAGTTATTGTTTATCTTTCACGTCGTCAGTTCGCTAATGTTTACAGAAGAGCTCGAATATCCGCTGTGGCTATCCTCGAAGCTCCGTCTGTGTCATTCAATTATGTGTAATCAACGGTTGCGAATCTCCTTGCGCTACGCACTTGCTCCGCTATATAGTCTTCGGGCCGCCTGCACACCCCGCCTTGACTCAATAAGTAGTCATCAGGGATTTTTCACTGCGTATAGCAATCTCTGGTATTGTTTCATCTATGACCAGCACTACATCTTAGAAACTGATTTGGGGATTGCATCCAACGTAGGGCCAACCTATTGCAGCCAAATTCGCTTTGGTTAACGCATACATCAGGTTGAACTATGTGCGGGATGTAGAATAACCCTTGGACTCATGGACAATCGATAGATATCCTGAAATGAACCAAATACGTGAATCAGAGGGGACTTCATGGTCCTGTCTAGGGTCAGGGCATTGGATATAGCTAAATATAGACCTTTGATTAATTGGCGCCCATCACTGGAAGGATGATCTGCGCTGTATGTAGCTTGAGAAGTCCCGGACATCACTAGGCTAAAATACCGAAGGGAAGCCTATATGACGGGAAGAGAATCACCGTGAAACATACCTCGTACTGTCTTTCGTACTTCGGCATCGCAGCTCGCTTTGGCGATGCACCGCTTGGCTATGTTTGTCACATGGTCTGTTGAGCTCTTGGTTCGATCTTGTCCGCAGTGTGTGAGTATTCACGTTGGTGAGCGGCGGTCGCTAAGCGAATACTAGAAAAGTTTTGCTTCTGAAATAGTTCGAGGCGCAGTCATCGTTACGAAAGTTGATTGGATATTGATACTCGTAAGACCTGCAGCGGGATAGACCAGTTACGATGGCAGTCTACACAATCGTCGCTTAATTGATTGCATTGCCGAAGCGGGAGCGCTCGCTGCGGTTGAACAGCCAGGCCAGGGCGTCAGGGACAGAAAGCTGTGCAAGTGCCATAATCAGATCGGCCATGCTTGGCAAGAAGCGCTGGCGACGTCAAATTGGGAGCGCCGCCTCATTCACGCGGGCAGTGCCTCGCGCCCATATAACCCTGGCCTGATCACGTCTCCGCTTCCTCCACTTTCCCTCACTCACTCCCTCCAACGACCGATATGTCCCTCACACGCCACTTCTGCTGCTGTCTCCCAGTCCGTCTGGGTGTATTCGTACTATCGCTGCTCTCACTTGTCGGAGGTGGGATCTACGCCGCGGCTGTGTGGTATGCCTACTACCGTACGTACATCACATTCGTCCGATTCCCTGTGCCCAGCTTACACGATATCCCTCTTTATAGAATCAACAAAAGACACTTCGGTCTCTCTAACGACATCTCAGAAAATCGCGTTCATCGTCTCGGGTATCGTCTACTCGATCCTCGCTGTCGCGTCGCTCTTGGGCTTTATTGGCGCAATCGGCCGAAAGCGTGGTCTTGTCGCGACATATAGCACGTTTATGTGGTTCCATCTCGCTGCCCAGGTTGCGATCGGCGCGTTCTTTATCTATGCGCTCTTCCAGAACAACCCGGAACTCATTGCGCAGTGTAAAGACCAGGTGAGTTTGAGCGACCGGCGAATGATAGACCAACGGGCGTCTAATATGGTCTGGTGGATTGATTAGGTGAACAAGATTAATAACGCCAACCAGGCCGCGAACCCGAACGCTGGGACTATCAACCCCGACGACGCGTGCCAGGTGTTTACCAAGTGGGGTCGCACGGGCGCGATCATCTCGCTCGTTGTCATCCTCCTTGTCGAACTCTGTACGTCTTCATCTGGCTTATCCATATCACTCAGACTAATCTTATCTCCCCATAGACTGCTGCTTCATCGTCTCACGCTATGTCGCCCAACTCTCCGACGAACAATCCTTCCGCGCCGTCAACCGCAACGCGCACGTCGAGGGCAACGCCGGCCGCGGATCAGGCTATTACCCACACGAGCCGCTCCACTCGGGTACCGAGCTCCTGGGTAAACACTCGCATGCCGAGTACCCTTATGCTCAACCTCAAAACTCGTTTGGCCACAAGTGATAAATGGGTGTAAAGGGGTTGTGTGATCTGGTTTTCAATTTTTTACTTATTTCTTGCACGTGAAGAATAGGGAGGGGGGGTGTTTGACGACTTGACTTGATGCTTGGACTTTATTTCATGAGATTCTGTATCACGTACAAAACAGACTTGAGTGAATATATATACCGCTGTATTCGTGACTTGGTAGACCTGATATGAAACGGCTGATAGTTGTAAGCGTAGGGGATTGCGCGGCCTGGTTGTCTTATCGCATTGTAGACACGCGCCGGTCTGTTGTCCTGGGAGACTGTCGTTACATACGTCATTTCGCGTGATCAAAAATCGGCGAGAATCCTGATCGGGTATTATTTGCCTGCTCTTGGCGCACTGCCACATTGATGCGCCCGCTGAGTCAGCAGGTCCCCGATCAGGTTCTTGATACGAAAGTTGAAGGGATACCAGCCGCGACGATACGAACCGAGGATTGATTGTACGATGTAATTATATGCGTCTGAGCTTGAGAAGGGATATAACCTCGCATATATCGTGGTGAGATAACAAACCACCAAGCGTTGAGCCTCCCGGTCTGAACGAGAACAGACCAACGTTGGCAGTCATTTATTTTATGGTTTAACGTTGAATTTTTGATCGTACCTCTGAGCAGTTGAGTCTTTCTATGTACGGAGTTACTCTTACGAAAACTCGTTTACATGTTGAACTATCTGAAAACCACCGCGCGCTGCGTTTGAGTCCCCAACACCGAGTTCTTTTACCAGCAGTAAACTAACGCATTTCTGACATTACACAGAATCTGGTCTAGATCAGTGTTAGTGACTACATTATCCCACGACGAGCAGGTCGCCGGATTGCTTCGCAGGTTCAAGCTTGCAACGCCTAACGAACTTGGTTGCAACAGCTATACGACCCCCAATCAAGTCTGATTGGGATCCTGGCTCGCCCCGCAGGAGGAAATTTTGAGCATATTCGTTAGCCTGCTTGACAACTTGCACAACAGACCATGACGGATGATGTTCACGATGATAAACTATGAAAGCCTAAAATTTGAGATCTAATTAGCATTTGGTAGTGGCCTGAAGCAACGAATGAATCGCACTTGATATAGCAACCGTGCTACTCGCGGTGTCTTAGTGAATGAAGCTCGGACAGCGCGTCGATGGGGCTCCAAAATAGACGTGGCTCCTTGCTTGTTGCAAGCATCATTGAAAGAGCTGGCAGGATACTTCTTTAGCATTTTCTTCTGCTCTGCAGTGGCGCTGGCAATCTCTGTGACAGTTGTGATAACCGCGACTTGAGTAAAGACGACGTCTAAAGTCAAGATTCAGCCGGCTGGAGTCTTGCGACAACTGTCTTAACATACCTTTATTGGGTTCAGACAGCGCTCCCATATGAATGGCTTGAACATTGGATTTGGACGCTAGAGTCGACAGCGCTTCTTTAGATAGTGCAACATCACTTGGCCATAGTAAAACTGTAGCAGGCCCTTGGAGAAACGTTGTGATTGTCTTCGCCTGTTGATTCGGCTTCAAAGCTTGTGCCGACATAACTGGGCGGCCTACCCAGGATCTCATCTGTGCCGAAAACATTTGGTAAATCTAGGCGATTCTCAATATCACAATCATCCACTTACAACCGAGTCTGCGATACTCTGAGCTGCGTTCCAGTATTTGAAGAAGCAGATACTCTTAGGATACTTCTGAAAAAGAAAGATTACAGCTGGGAACGAGTCGAAAGCGTGGTCGAGCTTCAGGTGAAATTTGGGTTGAAATTTGGCATCAGAGACGGGGTTAATGACTGGTTTTGGGTCGCTAGAGTGCAGATTAGGCGGAGTTTATCATGTGAGAACATATTTACTCACGAGGGTGGGGCCAAATCTATGGTAGCTCCAGGACCTGCTGTATTCGGATTGGGGGCTGAAGTGGAGATAACTGGAGTACGGGGCGTCTTGTTGGGTTGAGATTTCGCATCAACGTCGCTCACGCTATGTGGCGTCAATTAGCTCACACACCAGTTGAGGGGGTAAGGACAGCGCTTACCTGCTCTCTTTTTTGGACGTGGGCTTGATATCAAGCAACGCAGGCGCTTCAACGACGCTTGGTGCGTTCCCATCAACCGTAACGACTCGAGGTGAAAGGATATGCTCAATCTGGGGCTGAGGGTAGTCTAAGGTACATTCGGATTCAGCAGTGGCACTCGTAGGTGTATCTTCGTTCTCCTGCCCACTGTTGGTGGCGGCCAAAACGAAGCTAGGAACGAGATGGATGACATCAGCGGTGAATTTGCAATGTTTGGTGGCGGTGGCTAACCTTCGGCTGCCAGACATGGATGGTTGATCATCCTCGAGATGAGCCAAATTTGTAGACGCAGCTGCTTTTGATACCACAGAGGTACTATAACTGGCTACGGTAGCTTCAGGACTTCCGACAAATATAACTTGCCACACGACCTACCAGGAGTGGAAACAGTGTTGTTGGCAGAAAGTACATAGGAAGTTTGTTGCCAGACCGGACTCCATACACCAGAGCTGGGAGAAGACTCTCCAGATTTGAAGATGTCTTCAAATACCGGATTTTTGTCGTATATGCCCTTGGTGGCAAAACCGTCGCTTGCCACTGCGAGAGATGCCGCTGCCTTGGACATCGCCTGAGCGGCAGTGGCTAATGTCTCAGCGGCAACAGACAGAGACTTGGAGGCTTCATAGAGTGCAAGCCTACTAGAGAGTGTGCGAGGGTCGAAATATGGGGATCGATATCCCGATGGTGAAGGTGTTGTGTCCGAGTCGTGTTTCCCGTCCGAGTGGTGAAGTGAGCCAGGGCTGGAACTTCCCGATGAGTTACGAGTGCTCATTTGGATAAATCTTATCCTATGTCTTGTGAGTATTCGATGGGATGTTGTCAAACAGATGACGTGGTTAAGTCAAGTGGCTACAGAAGTGGCTTGAGACCCCGAAACCCCTTGGAAGCGCCAGACTTTAGTCCTGTGCAGAACCATCTCAACGGGACAATGTTTGTGCTGATTTTGTTGTATAAAATAATCTGTGTTCTTATACCGTAACCCCTGAAAAAAGTACTATACTCTTTCTTCTTATTCTGAGCTGTGATTTTCATTACTCCTCCCTTTGGCACGTCATGTAATGTCGTCCCATAGGGCATTGTCCCGAAGCGACAATAACCACATAATTCGAAGCAAAAGTAGTAGAAAAAACTCTCTAGTACGTATAACTATGTGATTGTCGAGGTTGATTACCGGCGGCGAAGGAAGAGCATAGCTTATCTATGCAGGTTTCAGTGTAGACGGTTAGCATCTTAGCAATGGCGCGGGTATCGCTAAGCAAGCCTATCCTAATAAAGTCCGGAATTAATTAATCTTAGTAACAAAAGATGAATACATAACTATTGATGATCAAACCCGTGAAGTTACAAGTAGCTCTTATAGGACGCTTATTTATACTGATGCAACGCAGCTGTCTATGACGGGGCAGGCCTGCACCGTGTAGGCTGCAAAACGGCTCGTTCGACTTTTCCGGCGCCAGCAATGGCCGAAAAGAGTGCAAGTAAGGGTGATAGCCTCCAAGTGTAAACTAACTGTACCAGTGCTCGGTGAGTAGTGCATGGCCGTCCCGAAGCATTCTTAGCGCTCATCATTT
>WSTJ01000107.1:0-43113 GCA_019623705.1 Ceratobasidium sp. 428
ATCATCTTGATCTTGCGACGGGTTGCGACTCTTCCGGATTCGGATTTCTTGGGATTTCTTGCGCTCGTTTCACCGGTTCTCCCTTTTGCTCGTTCCACCGGCGTCTTGTCTCGCTGGTTTCGTCACCATCCAGACGATGGCCCGGTTAAAGAAACTAGCGATGCACGAAAAGGAGGAACTAACGCGGTCGCGGGGGATGAGCGTCAACATGGGCCCTGGCATGCCCGCGCCTGGTAACATGTCCACACCTAGTCTGGCGAGCCTTTCGAATCCGGCGATGAATGGCATGGGCCCCGGGCCCGGTGGGATGAGACCGCCGTCTCAGGCGAGCGCGCGATCTCAAAGCCAGCAGCCCGGCCCCGGTCCGCAGCAGATGAGGCCCCAACAGCCACAGCCAGGTATGATGCCCGGTATGCCTGGCGGGATGCAACACATGACACCAAGTACGTTCGCTTTTTGTCACCATTTGGTTTACATTTACTAATCGGTTTGTTTTTCGGTTTAGACATGGCACACACTCCACAAACAGCTTCAACACCCACACCCGCAAACGTTTCGTCTCCCTCACCAGTTCCCACTCCACCCCAATCGTTCCCTCCCCCACCTAATTCAGGTCCAGGCCCATCTCAACAACAACCACAGCAACCCCAACAGTTCAACCCTGGATCGGCTCAGTCCTCGTTTGGCGGTGGTCCCCCGCAAGGGCCGGGTCCAGCTCAACAACAGCAACAACAACAACAACAACAACCGCCGCAACCGGGCGGGGGGCAACAACCGATGCCGTCGGTGGGAGGACAACAACCGATGATGCATCAGGGATATCCTCATCCGCATCCGGGGGGTCCGCCGCAACCGTTTGCTCCGGGTCAGTTTGCGCCCGGGTCGGGTGCCGGTGCGGTTGGTGCGGCCGGTGTTGGTGCTGGTGGTGCCGGCGGTCCGCCGTTTGCTGGTAGCCCTGGAGGTCCGCCGTCTGGTGCGTTCCCGCCTCCGCCGCCTGGTAACCCCGGTGTTGGGGGTGGCGCGCCACCGCCTCAAAATTTCCCGGCTGGTTCAGCACAGGGTGGACCTGGTCCCGGTGGGCCGTTCCCGCCCGGTCCTGGCGGCCAACCGTTTCCGCAGTTTGACCGCGGGGTTCCCGAGTGGGGTCAACGAGTCCCGTCACTTCCTGGACAGCCTCAGCCTGGACGAAGGGACGGAGGATGGGAGGACGGTCGGCCTGGGATGAGGCCTGGTCCGGGAGGCGTTGGGATGATGGGTCAAAAACCGGGTCAGCAGATGCCGCCTGGTATGCAGCAGCAGCACCAGCGGATGATGGCCGCCGGGGTACCTCATCACCCCGGTGCGCCCGGGATGCAACAGAGGTATCCGCCCGGGATGGTGGGTGGTCCGCCGCAACATATGATGGGTCCCGGTCCCGGCGGCCCGCAACAGCCGGGTATGGTGGGAGGAATGCCGAACCATATGGGTGGTATGCCCGGACAACAGCAACAGCAACAGCAACAGATGGGACAGTCGCCTAAAGACGGCGGTTCGCGGAGCAATACGCCTGCTGGTACCGCGTGGAGTCCAAACGATCCGAGCGCGATTGGGATGCAGCGCCGGTCTGCGGTCGCGGCGCAGGGTGGACAGATGGGGCCGTAAGTATTTTTTTTATTTGTTATCGGCTTGGTGTATCGACTGTGGTGTTCTAATGATATCGTGTTCTGTTTTGATTTTTTTGTTGGGGGTAGATCTGGACCTGGACCGCAAGGACGTCCGCAGTTTATGGGGCCTGGCGGGATGGGACCTGGAGGTGTGATGGGTATGGGACCTGGGGGAGTCGGACAGAAACGACCGGGGTCGCCGCCTCCTCCGCAGACGAATCCGAACATGGGCGGATCCCCACCTGACGCGAAGCGATCGAGGCCAAACGATCCGGGACCTGGGACGTTGGCGGATTCGACGAGGCCGGACGGAAGGCCTACGTCGTCCAAGGGCGGGATGCCGTTTGGTGCTGGAGGAGGTGGAGGCCCAGGAGGTCCGCAGCCGATGCATGCTGGACCGGGTGCGATGAACGGTCAAGGAGGGTTACATGTGAGTTCTATTTATGATGATTTATCAGGCGTGGGATGGTTTGGGTTGACGCGGATTTTCCGATTTATGAGCAGGAGTATAAACAGGAGCTTAGCGCTATGGCTCGTCAGGCGATCGTACACCAGGGCGTGCAGCCTCCTCCGTTTGGAAAAGGCGTAGCAGCGATGGGCAAACCGAACGGTGCAGGCCCAGGTCCGGGGGGACAACGACAGCCGGTGGGAGCGCCCTCGCCCGCGTCGGGCGAACCGCGACAGGTGATGAACGTCAAGGGCGTCGGAGTCCCAGGTTCGATGGGTCCCCCGGCCTCGCCCTCGCTCGCGAACCGGACCGTGGGCAACGTGAAAAAATCGGAGAGCGCGGGGTCGAGTCCGGCGCTTGCGTCGAGTACGGTTCCGAATGGGATGGTTGGGGGCAGTAATGATCGGAGTCGGACGCCTCAGCAGCAGCAGCAGATTAAACAGCCTCCTCAGAGCCCGAGGACGAGACCGCAGAGCGCGGCGCCGACTATGAACCCTGGTCAGCAACAAGGTCAACAACAGCAAGGTCCACAAGGTCCGGCGATACCGCCTGCACCGCCTAATAGCGCACCGCCGATGATGACCCAGTCTCCGTCCAACGGGATGCTGCCGTATGGAGGTCGACCTGGTCCAGGCCCCGGTCCCGGTCCAGGTGGGCCCTCGCTCCAAGACGGGCCGATCGCGGGCGGGGACTTTGATTTCGGGCCGATTATCGATTTTAGCCAGCTGACGAGCGAGTTTTTGCCCGACGTCGAGCAGATGTTTGATTTGAACGATTGGCCGGGGGATGCGGCGCTCGGAGCTGATTGAGCTGTGTCGTTTCTAAAAGAGAGGGTTGCAGGAGGGGGAAGAGGGGGAAGATGAGTTTTGATTTTGGGCCGGGGGTTTTTTGATTGATTTGTTGTTGTTGCCCTATATTATTTACTTTCAAGATGTTGCTTACCCGCATATGTCTAGATATATTGTTTTCTCCTATCTCTTTCTCTTTCTTTTCTGTGTCTACTCTTTGGATTTACCTTTCCTTTTTTTGTGTGTGCTTTCGAAGACGTCCCCTACCGTTTTTTTGTGTTGTTTGTCTGTGTTAAACTCGATAACACCCCACCCGTTTCGACTTTTTTTTCTTTTTTCTGTTTTGATGTGTACTTGTAATAACTTGTCGTTCTTGATAAGGTTTTTTTATCCCTTCCACTCTCTTCTTTTTTTGTGTGTGTCGGACATCTAGCGGGCGCGCCGAACGAGTAGTGTCTAGGCGATTCGTTGAGGGTGTTCAGAGGTATCTCTCTTTTCATTTTTGTATTTATGCTATGAAAAAGGTCGTTCAAAGTCTTATATTCAAAGTATTTCAGTAAGATTTCCATGGCCCCTAAATTCATTATAGTAGAACTCGGGCGGGGCTCACGCCGGATCCCTCGGCCGTTCCAAATCCTCCGGTCCAAAGCTATACGGTAAAATCTCGCCCAACGTGACGCTCAACACGGTCTCGGACGCGGTCTCGGGCGTGTAGTTGGCCGAGACCATGAGGATGGGCGTGGAGAGCGGGCAGAATTCGCGGATGAATTGACGGCAGATTCCGCAGGGGGATATTGGGGATTTTACGTCTCTGTGGTGTGGGTTGGAGGTGTGAGGTGTGATTCGTGTGGATGGGAGGGGGGGAGGGATGGTGTGGTTTAGGATTTGGGAGAGGGTGGGAGATGAGGATGGGAGACGTACGTTGTGACTGCGATTGCGAGGAACTTTTTATCTCCTTCGCTCTATGAACGCCTGTTAGATGAGAGATATCAAAGGATAACAGATGAGAACACGCACGACTGCTTTAACGAGTGCCGTTCGTTCCGCACATATCGTCCCACCTTGTATGCGACATTTTTAGATTAAATGCAGATCTTCACAACAGAGTGAAACATAGATATTTACCATAAGACGCGTTCTCAATATTCGCACCGGTAATGATACGCCCGTCCGTAGTAAAGAGCGCTGCGCCGACTCGGAACTTCGAGTATGGGTTGTAGGCTGCTTTCTTGGCTGCTCAACTCGACATATTAGTTTGAGTCAGGAGGTAAAGGATAAAGAGAGGTGCGTGCCTTCAATTGCAGCTTTGATTAGTTTTTGTTGTTCGTCTGGAGTGAGCGCGCGTAGACCGGGTGAAGACATGGTGGTCGTGCGGGGGTGATGTGGGGTGCATAAGCGCCGAGATGGCGGGATTGGTTTGGGTCCGTCGGGAGAGGCGGGATCATCCTTTAGGATCAGCTCCTCAGTTGCGCGCAAGTCGAAGAGGCCTGTCTAGCAACATCTCCAGTTCTCTTTAGCGGTCATGTTCTATACTTATACATACCTAATTTGGCATAAACAACAGTAGGTGTGCCAAGGCGAACTCGCATTGCTTTGATTTGCACAATGTTGATACCCTAGCGGCTGAACACTTTACCCATCTCCAAATCTCCAAGCGCAAGACCGAAACCGGCGAAACAATACAATTGAACCGGGCTGAAACAGCGGGGACGGTGGCACCATTCTAGGATGTTCTCGCAGGTTCTTAGCGCTTAGCTCATGATTTTAGCGCATTTTCGTCGTGGCGCAGATCGGTCTCAAGACTTGGACCACAACAACATCCACTACCGCAACCAAGAGCAAGAACAAATGTCGCCCGCGAGCAAGAAGAAAAAGGGAGCCGCCGCGTGAGTAAAAAGCCATAAAAATACGACCCTTGCTCATCGCGTTCTGATGACCAATATATTGCTATCCTCATCAACAGCCGACGAAAACAGCATGCGGCGGCTGCGGCAGCTTCGCATCCACCACCAGCGCCGGACCCGCCTATTGTAGTGCCCGACAGTACGGAAGATATGGACGAGGACAAGTCGACGACAACTGATGGAGAGCAGCTCGACTTGCCTGCGCGAGCCGAGAAGGTCAAGGAGCTGGGCAACGAGCAGTTTCGAAAGGGCGCGTACGAGGCTGCGATTGAGTTTTATTCCAAGGCGATCAGTAAGTGTTGTCACAACATTAATAACTGAAGCTAACAATGAAGCAGCACTGAATCCCAATGAGCCCTCGTATCTGACCAACCGAGCGGCGTCGTACATGGCCCTCAAACGCTTCGGCCCCGCGCTCGCCGACTGCCAATCCGCGGCGTCTCTCCAGTCGGCGTCTCCGGTCCCCAAGACACTGCTCCGACTTGCCCGGTGCCACCTCGCGCTGGGCGACACCGCCGCATGCCTCGCCGCGCTCCGGGACCTGCCCGGCGAGACCCCAGGCGTGCTCGAAGTCCGACGCAAAGCCGAGTCGCTCGACCTGCATCTGAAGCGGTTCAAGGAAGCGAGCGAAAAGGACGAGTGGGGCGTGGCGAGGCTGGCGCTCGAGCAGGCAGTGGACTCGTTAGAGGGAGATGTGCCCGCTCAGTGGAAGTGCTGGCGGGTGGAGTGTGAAGTTGCGAGAGGTAGTTGGTCAGGCGCGCAGAACGCTGTTAGGTGCGTTTTGTTGTGTTTCGTGAGTGACGAGTAATGCTAACATGCCGCATGTAGCGACGCACTGCGACTGGCACCCAACTCGCCCGACGTGCTAACCCTGCGCGCGCAGATCATGTTCCTGACGAACCAGATACCCAAAGCAGTCCAGCACGCCCAGCACGCGCTCCGACTCGACCCGGACCACACGCCCGCGCGGCAGCTTATGCGACGAGCGCGTGAGGTGGAGCGGATCAAGGAGGAGGGGAACACGCTGTTCAAGGCTAACCGGTTAGGCGAGGCCGTAGAGCGGTATGGTGAGGCGTTGGATGTGGTTGGGACCAAGGTTCGCGAGGGTGAGTTCATCACTTTGGGTGCGCTGGGTGTGTGTTGAATAGCGGGAATTAGGTGGCGGAGGACCGTTACGAGCCGTACTACTGAGTAATCGCGCGACAGCACAGTTCAAGGTGTGCACTATCCTGTGCATCTACCAATTTATCTAATCAGCTCCCTATTCTTACAGCTCAAACAACTCGAACCAGCACTAGAAGACACAAACGCCTCGCTCGCACTAAACCCAGACTCCTACAAAGCCCTCCGCACACGCGGACGCATCCAGCTCGAGCTCGAGCATTTCGAGGAAGCCGTACGGGACTTCAAATCCGCTGAAGAGGCTGCTGAAGCCGAGAACGCTGCGATCGGGGAGCAAAGGGCGTTGGCGGGGGAAACGAGGCAGGCGGAAGTGTTGCTTAAGAGGAGTAAGACGAAGGACTACTACAAGATTTTGAGTAAGTACATTGATTTGGATTTCTTGGTTCATGCGATGGGGTGTTGATGGTGTGGTGTGTGGTGTAGATGTTAGTCGGGACTGTTCGGATGCAGACATTAAGAAGGCGTACAGGCGGGAGAGCCTGATTCATCATCCGGATAAGGTATGTTATATGGGTGCTATTAGGTGGATGGGAGGTGTTGATTATGTGGTTTTGTAGGGCGGAGATGAAGAAAAGTTCAAACTCATTGGTGAAGCAAATGCGGTGCTGAGCGATCCACAACGACGACGACGGTACGTTCCAATCTCATATCACCTCTAACACAAACCCCATACTAACACCCTCATTCCTTCTTTCCACCCACCCATATTCTTTTCTCCTACCCACCTACCCAACCTACTCATACAGATACGACGCCGGTGGAGACGAAGACGGCTCAAACGACGGCGGTCCCAGCATGGAAGACATGATGGGCGGCATGGGCGGCGGCATGCACATGAACCTGGCCGAGATGCTCGCGCAGATGCAAGGCGGCGGACGAGCCGGGTTCGGGTTCGGTGGACCGTTTGGCGGGGGACCGTTTGGTGGGCATGGGCATGGGCATTCGCATGGGCATAGTTTTGGGTTCTAAGTCGTGTGATGAGCGGGATGGGATGGTATGTGAAAGGGGGAAAGGAGGAGGGAAGGAGGGCGAGGGGAGGGATGATGTGTATTGTAGATTCAGTTTGTATGCTTTAAACACTATGTCATATCTTTTCTTTTTGTCTCTTTACTCTTTGCTCTTCGAGTTAGGTTTTTGGTGGCTGTGCGGAATAGTTTGATTAGATAAAGCCGCTGATATGATAAGGCTGTGCAGGCCGGTCACTTTCAGGTTTTGACAACCGCTTCAAGTGCGAACACGGTATCTGCTTGCTCGCATCATTTAAACTGATATATCTGGCCTGAGCGTGCGTCCTCCGAGATTTCGTTGTGTCTGCCTCGACTACCGAGGTGTTCTAAGTGGCTTGGGTTGTTTCTGGTTTTTCAGTTGCTCTATGGCTCTTTCTTTCTATAATCGGAGATTTCTCGTCAAACGAAGGCTCGTGGACCTTACGTATCGACGTCAAGTGAGAGACGGGAAAAAATGAGCGCAAGGGGAAACAGAGAGGGCGCCGAAGCAAAACGCATAAAAGCAAAACTTGACTCAAAACTCTAGGCAAAACAAGCAAAACGAAGCTGGTCTAGTGTATATAGCCATTTAACTCTATGGCTAATTTTGCTGTAGCTAAATAATTACAAGTCCGACTCCTATCAGTAGCCCAAGTAACGTGGTGGGTAGGTATGCTCACTTTGTTTGTCCACCGTTGGAACTCTTCACAAGTGCTGGATTAGCTAATCGGTCTCTAACTTTCATTTGTTCTATGGCTGATGATACACCTTATGATTCTACACCTTGATCTCTCGCCAAACACCTAACCTGCGCGTGGCGGATACGTCTCTTCGTCTCGCTCTGCATTGTACGCCAGTTCCCCTGTGAAGTTGGTATACTCCTCTGTTGGTTTGACCATATCCCATCTTCCTTCGACGACTTGCAAGCGAATCGGCGACCAGCCTAGCCTTTCCTGGTACTCCACGTCCGTCATCAACTGAACCTTTTGCTCCGAGTTATGGCCTTTTAAGATTCCAATATAGTCGTCTGGTCCGGGTTCAAGGTTGTATGGTCCCCGGTGAACGTGCTGGAACGAGTCCGCCGAATCGTCGGATTCGTGTATGTACTTGCGCTGGAGGTGTGCGACCATCGTTTTGCCTGTGACCGTATGTTTCACATCGTAGTTCCCGTCTCCAGGATAGCTACGCAGAAGGTGGTTTCCGACCCGTGGATGGCGCATATATAACCTGCGGAACAATCGCGAGACGGTGCGGATGCGCTGGAACGACTCGTGGTCGAGCCGAAGCACGACGGTTTCGATGAACTCTAGGGGAAGCCTGACCCGAGCAGTAGCCGTAAGTACGTTTGGCAAGGCGCTTGCTAGCGGTCGAGTCTTGTCGTTCACAAGAACCGGAAAGAGAAGATGGGTAGCGAGCAGGAACCCGTTCTGGCAGGACATCTCCGCGCAGTAGACAGGCAGCCGCTTCGATGCTGTCCCACGCGAATGTCGGGGGTCGTCGACCCAGGACGCGAGGCATGTGACCGAGCTAGAGAGTAGAGGAAACGAGCACATCAATTTTGGCAGAGACTTCTGTACGAAGCAAGAGACGGTAGTATAATATAGGCGCTTGGTCAGGGGAGAGGAGTTGTATGTAAATGTTACTGCTATCTCATAAGAAAAAATAGCTAAAGCGCTTAACGCCTTGGCCTGTAGGTGAGGAGCGGCCAGGGCGGCACTATCACAGTATTCTTACATACTACAGATGAGAATCTGCACCGTGTATGCGCTATGAATCGATCCTTTCGATCCGTCTCAGTGGCATCAACTACTGTAGTATTCCATGTGGGCATTGCGGTAGCCGGTTCATCCGGTCCGCAGGGATGACTTGAGACGAATGGAGGGTGTATAACATTCTGTTTGCTTGTGGAGTGGTTGCGATCGGAGTGCTTCCTGCCTCGTAAGAGGACTCGGGGTGATCACCGGCTTTGACATATCTATCCTCCAGCTCGGTTACATGCCTCGCGTCTCAGTCGACGATCCCAGATGCCCGTGTGGGGCAGAAAATGGTAAAGAGCGATTATCTTGAATCAGTATACATAATATGCAAAGCACGAAGCTGAGAGGGTCCAAGCTTGACCGGGGCCAACACCTTACTTATGAGCCTCACAACTCGAGCTAGGAAGCGAAGTACACTAAAATATAGGTCTGTTGAGCCGTATATATATTACCGGCCCCATTCAAACTCGTGGGCCATCAGTTCATATTTTGCATATTGTATATGTGGATGCCAGAACGTCAGGCTTTTACTCACAAGCGGCGGGGGGTATGGGTGATATATTTATAGATAGTAATCCCAGTGCACCAATGTAAGGCGTGCCAATAAACAAAATACGATCAAATCACACGAGGTTGCAATACGTGAACCTTGATGAGCTTCTGACGCCAGAGGGCACGTGACACGGCCGGTACCACCCGGGCTTCCTCCGTAGGCTCCATCCCCTCGGCGCCAACTAAACTGTTTCCTTCACTCACTTCTGCTACTAGCAGTATGACGTGACACAGTGACAATTATTGCTCCCAAAGTGAAACGGTGGTGGAACATACATTAAAAAATAAAACCGGCTCGTTTGTAGAAACAATAATGCCTTAAGAACCTATATAAATACTCGGCAAGCTATAATAGAAGGCTTCATCGAACGAAGGAAATGTGTTCTAATAGAGCTATAGCTTTTTAGGCCAATTTATAGATAGACCCATGACGGCGGCCATGATCGGAGGAACCTGTGGGCGTTTCAGATCTATCGACGTCAGTTACTTTATAACTGAGTGACCTTCTGTGGCTTTGCCTCCCCCCACAGTTTGAGCATATACAACGACCGCCTGAACGTCATGTCGATTAGCACAAAACATCAACTCAATCAAGGCAGACTAACCATCTGGAGAAGAGCTGCTGGCGATATACTTGAGCCCAAGATTGAGCACGCCCCAGTAAGCCATGAAGAACGAGAAAGTTGTAGCCAGTACGTTACCGACTAGGCTCCCTCCTGACTTCCACTTCATCCTATGACATAGATAAGGTACGCTAAACGACGTCGATTGAGCGTTGACAAACGGCAACCCGAACGCAGTGGTGTTACTTATTGCGGCGTTAACGCCAGTACCACCCGTCATCCCATCGTAGTGAAATGATATGGGAATGGAGACGTTCTGAATAACGCTTCGGAACCGCTCAGAGCTGGTAAGGATATTGAGCTCGGACGTAACTCCAAGGTCTGAGAGTATTGCAGACCAGAATACAGATGCAAAGTTTCGGAACACTGTAACAGTTTCAGCACTACGCAGTGGAATTGATATTTAGCCAACGTGAGTTCTTCTAGTATTGGACGTTAAAACTTACGGAAGGTCAATTCGATTGGTATCAGACGCAATACTAACAGTCCCCACCGGTAACCGCGATGGATAACTAGATTCAAGCCGAGTTGTATTTTCTTGAGGTGAATAATCCCAGTATAGTTTAGGCAGTGGTTTACCGTCAGGACTTCCCAGAGACTGGTTGATGATGTCTCCCCCGAATGCCGCTAGCAACTTGGCAGTTGCAAAAGTGGGGGACTGTGTCCCATTGAGATGCGCCACACTGTGCCACCGTTTCCCGACGCTGGAGTCACTATCCATACGAAGGGCGACTATTGACAGCACGGTAGCGATCATTCCTACATTTCCAATCAAAGTGCAGCTCACAGTGGCCTAGACTTATCATCGATATGTAGTTTTTTCGGTGTGAGACCTTGCACTTACCACAAAGGACGATTCATCGGCTGAAAAGTTTGCAAACGTCTCCGTTGATTGTATGAAACAGTCACCCAGGGGCGGGCCACCGTAGCTGATGCTAAGCAACGTCTGGCCAGTGCTCCTGTTGGTAAGGCTTTGAAGCGTGTAGGTAAATGCACCGTTCTAAAAAAACAACTAGCAATATAAGAGACGACAGAGGAATATCATACACATAATACATACAGTGGTTTGATAGGTTCTTCCCACCATTAAGGTGGCGCGCTCGCAACCAGGGTTGAACTTCACTGGATGATCTCGGTTAATATATTGTAGGATTAATATTCGAACTGGCTCTTACGGGCTTTATGGACGCTCACTCGTTCCATAAGTGTCGGAAGTCGCCCCTCCTGGAACGTTGTTGACGTTATTATGGGGGCTGGCGTCATTCCAACAGCAATCACTAAACCCAAGCATGAGTAAATCCTATTGAAAAGTAACAGCTATGTACAGACCGCTGAAGTAGGAGATAATGACAAGGACGATGGCAGATAGAATTATTATCGATGTTGTTGCAAAGCGCCATGGATATGGACTGTAGTAGAGAAAGTGGGAGTATATGTTTAATAGCAGTTCCAGTGTAATGGTCATGTAGTATTCACCGCGTGATTGGATGCTCAAAACGCATCGGGGTCTGAGGGGAGATATGGTTGTATGCAGGCAATTGAGGGAGGCGACTATAGAAATACAGGTCTCGCGGAAGCACGGCAAGGGGTCTACTTGAATCTGCGGCAAGTTCTGATGCGTCAATACGAATCGCCATATGGTTCGTGTGTCCCCGCGTTCGAATCCGAACTTTCGATAGAACACGATAGAAAGGAAGTTGGTTCGACCTTATGATGGGAGCGTACTTCATCAAGCTAACCCATTCTCGGCACGAATTATACCCGATTGCAAAATTTTTGCAAAAGCCAAGAAGAAAGTTGCCATTAGGAGTACTCAGAGTTCTGATTCTCGTCCGATTCTTGCCTGATTCTGGACCACAACTCGGCCACAACTCGAGCTGTAGAAGTACGCACGGGTTTAGCGTTGACAGGTTTATAGTTAAACAAGTAATCGTATGGGTGTTTATCGTGAGTACACGTAGGCAATTTACATACAGCCATCAGAACTATAGCCAGTTCTTGCGTTGTGGCGCAGAATCGAGCCGAGAATCAGCCGGGGATCTGACCAGAGTTAGACTAGAGTTGGAACTCTGAATACTCCTAACAGGTTTGATACGGGACAGTCCGATCAAAAAAGTGAGTTATTGCACCTTTCCATCTATAACATTGAATGCGGCCGTCAGAACGCAGCAGATAAGAACCAGCGTCATAAGTCCTTATCTTTCCACGCTTGTGTGACCATCTGCTCAGTGTTGTGGCCAAGCTTCTTGCACGCCGACAGTCCTTCATGTTGACATAGTGATTGATCCCAGGCTGCTTCGACCGCTGTACCTACGAGACAAACATCGCCATATGGCCACATTATCGTCATCAGATTATCGCATTTGGGAATTTAAAATGTTGCTATCAAACTTTGCGCTGCGCACCTGTAGAAATGCTACTTACAGGAGAAAGGGAGCGTCAGAACACTGGGCGGGCTGCTCGATTATATCACGATCGACAGCCCGAAAAATTAAAATGCAACCACACTGCAATTACGCAATCCTCGACCTCGGGTCAACCTTTTTCCCGCCTCACAATCTTGCCTTTCTTGCTTGTCAAAACAAGCCGTGGCGGGAGATTCATGTACGTCTTACCATGTGAGTAATCGGCCCTAGGAGTCTGACGATCCTAGCATAGATACCGCCTCACTGCGAGGTCGGCGGTCTGTTCTGGTTGACTCCAGGTAGCTGCAACTAGAGAGCCGGTACAGCTTCGTGCGCAAGATAGACTAGTCTAGAGCCTCCACAAGTGTCTACGCTTGTACTACGCCAGGAAGTCCCACGGCACCGGGCGGTACTCAAGAAGTGAAGCGATAGTGCCTGAAACAGCCGAGACACCCCGAGGGCAAGAGACGTAGGAACAGGAGGCGTGAACTAAGGTTTGTGTTCATCTCACAATAGGACCCGCCAGTGACCCGCCTTTTGAGCTCGTAGTCGGCATTACGTGGTGTTGGAGGGTGTCAGGAGAGGAAGGTTGCAGACTGGTAGCGCTCAACGGCATTGTTGTTGTTTGGCCCAGGGTACCACTCCTTCGATTCCGATTGATATCAAATGTTCACTCTGCATCATGCTTGGAGTATATACGCTATCTGCTCTGGGCGAAGTTTTCGCGTGAAAAACGGTGTTCAGCTATGGTTGTGTAAAACGTCGTAGACAGAATCAAAGATTGTTGTTATGACTAGTAGTGACATATTATCGCATCAAATCATCGCTATACCCACCCACCCTTCTACTAGACTCATACCCTCCGATTACCCCCTGTTGCGAATCCCGCTCTTATATCATATTTGTTCACGCATAACAGTATTTTTTTATAGTCTACAGGCCATGTTTCCACAGTGTCCGCATAGGGTTGAGGGCCCATGATCGTCCTGTGTGTGGTCCGCCCCATCGGCCAGCCTGGTCGCGGGCAAGGTGGGGGAGGTGAGCATCGCCGGAGGCGGTACAAGCGTCTGAACCACGAGTGCAACTTGCGAATAGGAAAAATTCGACCAAGCAAGCCAATAAGACGCGTGGTGGGGGACGACGGGTGGGAAGGAAAAGGCGACGTGTGATGTCGGGCGCTACCGCGAGATGATCGAGGTGATCGAGATTGGACGCGAACCAAACGCGTCTCCACATATGTCACGTGATCCCTGGCCGGCTTCCGGGATTTGCCCTGCGAGCCTCTGGGCGTGCTCAAGGCCCGACGCAAAGTCGAGTCGCTCGACCTGCATCTCAAGCGGTTCAAACAAGCAAGCGAAAAGGACGAGTGGGGCGTGGCGAGGCTGGCGCTGGAGCAGGTGGTGGACCCGATGAAGGGGGAGGTGCCTGCTCAGTGGAAGTGCTGGCGGACGGAGTGCGAGGTCGCGAGAGGCAGCTGGGCGGGTGCGCAGAACGCTGTTAGATACGTTTCTTTGTCTCTGTCGTATAGTGATTGATGAGTAATGCTAATGAATGTCGCATGTGGTGACGCACCGCGACCGGCACCCTGCTCGCCGGACGTGCTAACCCTGCACGCGCAGATCATGTTCCTGACAAACCAGATACCCAAAGCGGTCTAGCACGCCCAGCACCCGCTCCAACTCGATGTGTTGAATGGCCGAGATTAGGTGGTGGAGGGCCGTTACGAGCAGTACTGTTGAGCAATCGCGCAACAGCACAGTTCAAGGTCATATCTCATTCATCCGTCAATTTATCCAATTCACCCCCTACTTTACAGCCCAAACAACTTGAATCAGCACTAGAAGACACAAACGCCTCGCTCGCACTAAACCCAAACTCCTACAAAGCCCTCCGCACGCGCGCGCATCCAGCTCGAACTCGAGCACTTCGAAGAAGCCGTCCGGGACTTTAAATCCGCGGAAGAAGCCGCTGAAGCCGAGAACGCTGCGATCGGCGAGCAGGGGGCGTCGGCGGGGGAGACGAGGCAGGCGGAGGTGCTGCTGAAGAGGAGTGAGACGAAGGACTACTATAAGATCCTGAGTGAGTACTTGTCAGGTTCGTTGGTTTGGGCGGGATGTGGTGTTGATGGTATGGTATAGATGTCAGTCGAGATTGTTCGGACTCGGATATTAAGGAGGCGTATAGACGGGAGAGTCTGAATCATCATCCGGATAAGGTATGTTGTGTGGGCTGTTTGGTAGGCGAGAGGTGTTGATTATATGGTTTACAGGGTGGAGATGCAGAAAAGTTCAAACCCATTGGCGAAGCGAATGCCGTACTAAGCGATTCACAACGACGTGGAAGGTACGTTTCGATCTCACATCACCTCTAACACAAACCCCGTACTAAGACCTTATCCCTTTCCTCACTCACCCTCATTCCTCTTTTCCACTCACTCATATTTCTTCTTCCATTCACCCATAAACACATACAGATACGACGCCGGCGGAGACGAAGACGGCTCAAACGACAGTGGTCTAAGCATGGAAGACATGATGGGCGGCGGGATGCACATGAACCTGGCCGAGATGCTCGCACAGATGCTCGGCGCCGGCGGTGGGCGAGCCGGGCTCGGGTTTGGCGGGCCTTTTGGTGGGGGGTTTGGTGGACATGGACATGGGCATAGTTTTGGGTTCTAGTTGTGTAGTGGGTGGGGCGGGATGGGATGTAAAGGGGGGAAGGAGAGAAGGTGGGGGATGATGTGTATTGTAAATTCTGCTTATATGCCTTGAACACTACGCCATATGTTTCCGTTTGTTTCGTTACTACTTTGCTGCTTGAATGAGTTTCTTTGTGGCTGTGCGGGAGGGGTCTGATTCGATAAGACGGCTGATACGATAAGGCTGTGCAGGGCTTAGGCTGGCCACTTTCAGGTTTCGACGACGACATACTTCAAGTGTAAACACGGTATCCGACTTGTTGGCATAACTGGGGTCTCTAGCCTGGAGACCTTCCACTCAGGTTTCACTCTACCTGCATCGATTACTAAGGTGTTCTACATGGCTTGGGGTCGTGTCTGTTTTTTCGATTGCTCTATGGCTTCTTTTATAATCGGAGATTTCTTGTCAAATGAAGGCTCGTGAGCCTTATGTATCGAAGCCAAGCGGAAGAAGGGAAAAACCGCGCGCAAAGAGAAACAGAGAAGATCTCAAATCAAAACGTACAAAAGCAAAACTTGGCTCAAAACTCTAGGCAAAACGAGTATAACAAAGCTAGTCTAGGGTCTACGGTAGCTATGTAAATCGAAGGCTGATTCCACCGCAACTACATAAGCTGCCCCTCGCTAGCTCTGAAGCAGTCACCCAATCTCTAGCTTTCATTCGCTCTATGGTTAATTCTACATGTTACACATTTACACCTCGAACTCCTGTGAAACACCTAATCTGCACGTGGCGGATACGTCTCTTCATCTCGCTCTGCATCGTACGCCAGCTCTCCTATAAATTTCCTATACTTCCCTGTTGTTTTAACCATATCCCATCTCCCCTCAACGACTTGCAGACGAATCGGCGACCAGCCTTGCGCTTCTTGGTACTCCACATCCGTCATCAACTGGACCTTTTGCTCCGAGTTCTGCCCTTTTAATATCCCAACATAATCGTCTGGTCCGGGTTCTAAGTTGTATGGTCCCCGGTGAACGTGCTGAAACGAGTCCATCAAATCGTCTGATTCATGCAGGTGCGTGCGCCGGAGGTGTGCGACCATCGTTTCGCCTGTGACCGTGTGCTTCACATCGTAGTTGCTGTCTCCAGCACAGTTACGCAGAAGATAGTTTCCGACTCGCGGATAGCGCATATATAACCTGCGGAACAATCGCGAGACGGTGCGGATGCGCTGGAACGACTCGTAGTCGAGCTGAAGCACGACGTTTTCGACGAACTCTAGCGGAAGACTAACCCGGGTGGCGGCCGTAAGTACGTTTGGCAAGGCGCTTGCTAGCGGCTGAGTCTTGTCGTTCGTGAGGAGCGGAGAGAGAAGATGGGTAGCGAGCAGGAACCCGCTCTGGCAGTCCATCCCCGCGCAGTAGAAAGGCAGCCGCTTCGAGCGATGTACAGTGGCACCATCAATTTGAACGGCCATGATGTGTCGACCAGAAAAGACTATGCCGGTTGCACGAGTGCGGCCGTACTTTCGCAAGTTTTGAACCATCTGGACGGTCTCGTACTCGGCGTACTCGGTAGCGTCCAACCTGGGGCAGAAAACGACGAGACAGCCCCGGAACCAGTGATACTGATGGTCGAGGTTATAGTCGGTGAGACGAAAGTTGCGGCTCCCACGGTAGTAGGGTGTCAAGCAGCTCTGATATCCGTTCTTCTTCATTGAAGAAAGAGGGAGGTAGCAATCTGGGTCCTCGCTCTCCTCTTCGCTCTCGTCCCAGTCGTCTCGTTCATCGTCTGAATCCTCGTACGGGCCCTTCTTCTCTACGTCTTCCTCTTTGCTCTTCTCCTCGTCTTCATCCTTGCTTTCCTCCTCGCTCTCTTGCTGCGTATCGCGCTTGTGCGTTCCGTACTTATACGCGCTTGCTACCTTGTCCGGTCGGCAAGGAGCTTTGTCATAGCTTGGAAGCTCTAGGTGATAAGGAGCACAGGCGCTCAGCAGCTGCCAGCAACAGACCCCAAACGAATAACGCTCGTTCAGGTCGGGGTTTGAGAGCGTCTCTCTGTGGTCTTTCAGCACCGTCTGTACGAGGTCTTTCGAGAGCCGCTGGGCGACCGTTAGACTTTCCCACGTTGGCGCACCCCAATGGTGAGTCCGGATTATGACAGGTGCCAGCTTGAGATACTTTTCATGTACTAGTGAGACGTCGAAATCTGGCGCAGGCCACCGAGAAACGGTAGCGATGTGCTCTTTCGGCATGAAAGAAACGTGTCCAAGGTCTAAGACGCGAGCCCTTCCTGGTCCAGCAGATATACGACGAAAGTACCGGTTGATGTCCCCCGGAGGCATGTTGTCGAGGCGAAAGTGCATGAGACCGTTGATCGTAAAGGCCCGACTATCGAAGTCGACCACATAAGTCCAATAGGCATGGGATCTACACTTTCCTGGCGTTAGCTTCGAATAAGAACCATCGTAGATCTCTCGGAAAGGTATGAGTCGCCCCTCGTGAAGCGCCTCAAACCAGCAGTCTCGGAACTCATCGCTTGTAAAGTCGTCCCCGAGTTGCTCTTCGTCTGGAATGTTACGTTCAAGCCGCCAAGCTGACTCTTGCTCTATCTGCTCAATCATGAACTGGATCCATTCTACACATATATGCTGTTAGCAGTGAGCGTCGAGGCAAGAGATATGCACATACCTTCACGTTCAGTCGCGTCCCGTGGGATTTTGACTGCAAACCGATTGCCTCGTGAACCGGGGAATGAATCATTGCCTATCGATGTCGCATAGTAACGCCCTGCGTTCACAGGTTAGGGCAGAAGTAAACCATTCAAAAGAGGTACTGACCCTTGTATAGATACGCGATGTAGCCGCTAGTGCTCATGATTGTGTGGCTGGGAAGATGCTGTCAAACGTGGGGAGAGGTTATCGAACATCACACCAGCAGCTCAGGCAGGTTATAACCATCGCGCAACGGCCCAAGTCCAAACTAACAGAAGGCGGGCCACAGCAAACATGTGTCAAGAGTGCGATACACCAATTTGTACTTTGGCCTGCGTGTCGTTGTCAGGAAGGCAGACAAAGCAAGTAGGTCCAAAGCGGACCCAATTGCTTGAGGTGGCACACTGTTCAGACTGATATGCTACTTAGTATAGTACTGGTCCAAGCCAACGTTCTGAGGATTGCAGTGACCGATGCTGGGTTCACTCTATCGTGTGGTGAGTTACAATGGGCAAAATGCATGTAATCTTCGAGCTAGTTGATTGGGGTAGCGTATGTCTCACTAGGAAGCTGCATTCTTGAGCCTACGTAATCACGGCTATCAACTCGAGGCATTGCGGAACTGAACTCTCCGTAAACAGCGCCTGGAACTGCTTGGACCAAAACAAAACAAGTGACGGATGAAGCTCCATTGACGCATACATTCGCCCCAATTCTTTCCGGATGACCGGGTTTAAGCTTACGTGTCATCGAACCAGCTCGAAGACTGTTACGTATTCCCAACATGCGAAAAAGACCTACACTCAGGCCTTTCCTCCTGCCCATAATTTTGTCGGCACAAATACGTATAGTAACTCATTCATACCCCCTAGTTCCGCTAGTGCATACATCCACTCAAACTCTTCTTGATATGCTAATCCAATGTAATATGCGTGATAAAACTCATCGCGCCACTATATAGACTTGAAGAGTGGGTAGCTTCAATAGTAAGGCTACTGTAGATCTCCCATAGTAGACACATGCAACGAGTAGCTAGTGGAGCTAGAGTCACGTAGCTCCCACAATGCCACATGTTACGTGACCCGGGCTTCGGGGGACTCGGCAACGCTCGTGTCTCTCGGCCAATCGCAGGATACATATGCGGGAGCGCGGCGGAAGCTTCATTTCTAGGCAATACTATTCTCGCCCCTCCTGAGTCGTTATCCCGGCGCGCATATAACCTCTTTGAAGATAACCTTGTCTTTAAGGAAATGAGCCAATTAAGCGGGACCCAGCTCGATCCCACAATGTAGATAAGAGCACAGCATAACACTCTGTTCTACAATTGAGACCGCAGCCTGAAACTCAGTAATCAAATCAAGTAGGAACCCTTGGAATCAGAGATAGTAGTCATAACATGAAAGTTCAGCCACGATACTTCACACAAGTTTGAAACCGTATTCAAATCAGAAGAAACATGTTATCTGAGAGCCACAACGCTGTAATATCATGCCTGCTGAGAGATCGGTATATAACGATGGTCATAGTTAGAATGACCTGTAGACTTCTCCGACTCATAGGCGTCAGCGCCGTGATAGCTGGGTGGCCTTCCATGATTGGGCTGCCCCTTGCAACTTGAGCAGGTGCAGTGGTTACCTAAGTCCCAGTGCGGTAAGCTTACAAAGTTACTTGGATCATCAGGTAGACTGACCGTCTGTAGAGGCGCGAATAGCAAAATACTTGAGCCCAAGGTTAAGTACGGTCCAGTAGGCCATAAAAAAGGAGAACGTCGCTACAAGTACATCAGCAGCTAGGCTTCCTGGCGATTTCCACTCCATGTTACGACATAGATAACGTGCGTTAAACGACGCCGGTTGGGTATTATTCATCGGCAAGCCGAATCCAGCGGGATCGTTTATAACAGAGTCGATGCCAGTGCCGGTCATCCAAGGATAGCGGAGTCCCGGACTAGAAATATTAAAGTTGGAATGCATAACTTGTCGGAATCGTTGGAGGTCAGTGAGCATATTGGATCCAGATGTTGCACCGAGGTCTAGCAGAACCGCAGACCAGAATGCGGCCGCAAAGTTTTGGAAAACTGCGAAGGTTTCAATACTAGATGGTAGGCTCAATCCTCAGCCAACCTGAAATCATTTAGTATTGAATGTCAAGACTCACCTGACGGTGCTCGTATCCATATCCGCTGTACTAACTTCACCGGGCAACGACCACGACGCACGACCATTGTTAAGTGTCATGTCGCTCTGGAATGAAAACTCCCAGTAGAGCGTAGCGAGTTGTCTATTATCTTGAGTAGTGAAAGAATAAACAAGGAACTGGTTAATAAAATCCATTCCTAATGCCGCCAGCAACTGAACAATCACGAAAGCGGCAGAAGTAGACCGGGCCTCTTTGCGGTCGTACTCCATGTTATACCGCTTTGTGACGCTGTATTCAGTGTCTGTACGAAGGGCAACCATTGATGGCACAGTAGCGATCATCTCTATATTCCCAGCCAAAGTGCAGTTGATTGTGACCTGAAGCTGCTTTCAGTACGAAGCTATTTATGAATGAAAGTGTATGTACCACAAACGAGGCTTCGACTGCGGGAAAGTTTGCAAACATCCCCATTGATTGTACGATACAATCATCTAGAAGCGAGCTGCTGTAGTTCATACTGGGTAGCATCTGACCAGTGCTCGTGTTGGTAAAGCTTTGAATAACGTAGGTAAATGCGTTGTTCTACCAAATTAGTCAAAAAGTTAAGCGATGGTAGTCGGTTGAATGCGCGGTACATACAGTGGTCCGATAAGTTCCTCCTTCCACTAAAGTGGCGGGGTCACAGCCGAAGCTAAAATTCACTAGATATTCCTGACTGCTAAGTTATAGCGGTACCTCAATATCTTGACTCATACTTACAAGCCTTCTCAATATTCACTCGTTCCATAGGTGTCGGGGCTCGCGCCTCTTGAAATACAGTTGACATTGTGCTGACTGGTATCATTCCAACGACGATCACTAAATCGGAATATAAGTAAACCCCAGAGGGTAGAGTCTGGTATTATGCAGACCGTTGAAGTAGACGATAATAGAAAGAACGGCAGCAGAAAGAATAATAATTGATGCCGTTGCAAAGCGCCATGGGTATGAGCTGTTATGGAGGGCAGGTATATATGTGTTAGTAAGGTTGCAGGGGTGAAAGATGAGTGGTATTCACCGCGTGATTGGATAGTCAAACTGCATCTAGGGGGGAAGAGGTTACTGTAAGAGCAACGATAGGAGGTCAATCGATTAAATACAGGCCCCACGGCGATGAGAATGCGCGATGGAACCAGGTGACAGCAGAGCGCTCAAATTTTTCTGGTTTAGGTTACTCCATTGGTCTTTAGGCTGGAGCCGAGATTGTGGAAGCCTGTGGAAAGGCCCAAAAGAACGCCCAAATACCTAGATAGGTAGTGCTGTCGGGTGGCCTGGGCTCACCTTGTCAATATAGACGCCTGGCCTGACATTTTGCCCGGGTGTCTGTTCGCCCTAGGTCTGAGCTTTGATAGCAGTATTGGGGACCAGTGCCTACCTATAGTAGCACAATGCTACAATCGAGCATTCGAATTCTTGCCCCGGACGGAATGGGGTGTCACATAACCCGGCACACCGTACACCGCCACCCAATTCCCCAATTCAGCGGCAACTGTGAATATCCTCTCTTTATTCTATAAGCTGAGTAACGACATGATGTGTAACTACTGTGTACATATGGAGAATATAAATACGTACCTCAGCGTTAGCGTACGAAGGTAGAAGCTAAGTCGAGGATCCACGTTCAAGCGCCAACTAGACATGGAAACACAGCCACATGGGAAACACGTACAAATAGACAATCCAAATATACTAGAACACATTCTTGAGAAATACGCAATGTCACCGGAAGAGCTAGTCTAGATGCTCCAGGTGAGATTTATGCACAGCCTCTATGCTCTCAGCAGAACGTGCAGAGCCTATTTTCAGAGCACAAAACCTGAATTATGCGATTACTGCAATTACCCGGAGACATATCTATAGATCTACCTCCCCTCTGGGTACACAATCCAAGGTTAGTTCCACATCCAGTTGTCGTGATCCATATCAAGCTCCACTGCCGGACCACGCACTACTCCCGGGCGATTAGCGAGGTAAGTTCGAAGTTGTCGCGGAGGGGCCCAGGAGCAGGTTGCTGTCTCGGAGGTCGTGCACAAACCAACTCGATATGAGTCAACATAGCCGGAATTAGAAGGGCAGCGAGACACAGAAATCTGTGAAGGTGAGTTAACCACGGTCAAAAAGAACAGGTCTGTCTTCCATACCGAATACTCTCGCTCGCCGTTGATAGCAAGTTTTGAGAAGCCATAGTTAGAAGAGGTAATGGTTGCGTCAGCCAAAGTTTGGATGCATTCTTGCTCAACAGCAACGTAGTTGGATGACTCCAAGTCAATCAGCCTCAGAGCACTTGAATCTAGCCTGAACTTGTACAAAGACATATCCAAATTATTGGCCAGTGGCGCTAGAGTCTGCTACAAAGTATGGATATAGTTAGTGAGCAAGCATTGTAATAGAGTACATAATCTTACAGAGTGTGGTCCCCTCATGTGCGAGAACTTAGACCGCGGCATGGGGGTACTCGCGAAAGAAGCCGCGAGCACATCCTGACGATAGGGGCCTAATACGTTAAATCGAATGTCAGCATAAGTGAGAGCTGTATTACGACACGAGAAAGCTGCCCTTTGGCCCGTCCGATAGCGGGCAGGTCTTCCGCAAATGTTAGTGCATTATTGATTCAGAAAACTATGTTTACTAACCTTGACAATGGAATACCACCAGCAATCGGTTTGTCCAATGTTTCCCCAAAAACCTTGATAGTTAACCCATGCCTGGTCTCCGGTGTACGTTGCATTCGGCAGATACTCGATAGCATATATGTTGTCCTTCGCATGCCACGTAGGACCTAGGTAGAGTCGCCGATCACCGACCAGTGAGCAGACGTTAAGTTTGCTGCTACTTACCTCCGTCGGCCGTTTCATCTTTGAGTTGGACGATAATAAACTGTACGGGCCCAGGCGTTAGATGCCCTCAAGGTCAGTGCTAAGCGGATCACGCACATCTTCATAAACCCATGTTCCCGGTTCAGGCCAAACTCCGTGCGACCCATCAGCAACGTATCCCAAAGGTCTATCCTCACCGGGCGGCTTGAGCACATCCACCCAGCGCTTGGTTCTAGGAGAAAATAGCTATCGCTCAGCATTCATTACGTTTGACCACGAAATTATTTGTTTACCCAGCGCCGTTTCCGCTCGCGTGCGCATTGTAGTCGACAGAGATTGCGGCACCTACGTCGGTATATCAATGCATTTAGCATAACGTCCGAGTTACTGGCTAATTCAACGTACCGTTAACGGTTCGAACCGTCATGCGCTCCCAATCACCGATGTCTAGTAATTGACATCAGTACGTATATAGATGTGGTGGCTTCTGACTTACGATTACCAACGCGCCCTAGCGCAACTATATCTTTCCCTAAGTTGAACGGGAAGAAGATCCTAATAAGGAAAGAACTTTAGCTTATAAGGTTGGGAGGAACGAGCTAAGACTCGCCAGTAGAAGAAATCGACAACACCACCCTCCTTTGGGACAACAAAAGTATACCTGAGATGAGATGTTAAGCACAATCTATTAGCGCGGAAACATAGAAGCTTACACGGGAACCTTGTTTGAAGCAGGATTCAAACCAGCCAGATAGCTGGCATTAGTATCAGGAACGGTCAACCAGGCACCAGTCCCCCCGCCAGTTACAGCGTTCAGGTTGGAAACGGTTAGCGAGGAGGGTTGTGCTGAGGTTGTTTGGCTGTCATCCTTGTAGACCTTTAGTGATTCGGATTACCTGACATCAAATCCATTGGTCGTTGTATGCCTATAGAATACATACCTGATAATGAGGAAGCATATACTCCACGCTCGACGGAAAGTACTTCTCAGTTGGCCTAGTGCGCTCTGTCAGTTAATCTAATTATTTAGAGTATGATTTGGGGACTAACGTCAGCCGGAACTGGGGTGCATATTTCTGAGCGAGTGCAATCAGCTCTGGGGTGAGCACCCCGAGCGCTTGTCCAACAAGTGCGCTGACGATAAGCAACGAACTATACTAGTGCAAAATGGGGTCAGCTAGCTAACTCTCAGTATAAATGCCAACGAAGCACACCATAGCAATCGAACAGAACTCAACAAAGGGGGCGGTTTCGTCAAGACTATCATCGCCTAACTTATACTGTTTTTTCTCTAGTTGTCTACCATAAACAATCAGCAATGTTTCGTCAGTACATTCCGACCTCGGATGTCCTATAAGGTAACACACCCGTAACATCAGTAGTAGCATGAAACAGCTTTTATCACAAGAATCCATTACTCGAGACGCCGCTCGTAGGTCAAATTGGCAGAAGAAGCTCTTCGAATCCTTCATCCGATCCTCGTACCGTTAGTATATGAACGGTAGCTGAATAGGGGCGTTCATGAGTGACTCCTAACCGTGTAATTGCACATACAAAGATGATCCTCCCCTCGTGTACGTCGCACAGCCTTGCGACCTCAACCCCGTGCAGTGGTCTGGACGATTCCCAAAGACATAGGCCTTCTCTATGTTTAACATGCTAAACATGAGAACTTGCGATACGAGAATAGCCACGATAGACGAGAAGGGGCTGCATACCAAATGACTCTTCTGATTGCCAATTTCAGCCCCGTTCCGGCACTAAATTGGCTATGTTGCCCCGGCGCAATAATCAGTGTTGATCGGGATATTTGTAGTTCCGCCAGCCCAGGTTGTGGCAGTATCGAGCTACGTTGAGCATGACCAAATACAGCACTCCTAGACGTCAGTTCCATGGGCACCTAACGGGTACCTCCCGCTCAACTGTCTTACGTCTAACCTTGATCTCCAATTACTCCAAATGACATATCTGCGAGCCTGTTCAGCTATTCCGCTCAAATAGTCAAATGACGCGAGCGAACATCCCCTGATCGTAACTCTCACGGGCTCAACATCGGCTCATGATAAGTCTCGTCACTAAATCGTGGGTACTATAGGAGATACACGATTTTTTTGCCTTGGTCCGCTTGAGACTCTGACGTTCAGGTGCTCTCCCTGGGGTGGCAGTGCGGGGACGCAAAGAGGGAGTCTAGTACAACCAGAAGTGTAGCCAGAGTACTCAGACGAGTCTCTCTAAGCGGAGCATGCTGTTTGTATAAACTGTTGCGGTATACCGGAGGTTTGATTGGAGCCTATTAGCACGAGCTACTCCGTCATATCATGACCCAACGGGGAAATTCAAGTCAAGATTGCGGTATTCAGTCCAGCTAAGAAGTCTTTAAGAAGGAATGACACTGGTGGCGCTGAGATGTACGAGGCTTAGTACGCTTTTGGTGGTGGTGTCCGAATGGTCCAGTTTAACGAGACTTTTTAAGACTCGTGGACAGGACAGTGGATTAATTGATAGCAGACGTAAGTCTCCGGGGAGGCGTTGGCTCAGACTTCGTCTACGGTTGCATAGTTACCAAGTAGCAAGAGCCCTCCGGAATCTCTAGCAGATTATGAAGCCTCTGATGCAAAAGCGCAACGAAGCGGTAAGGAGTTGCACCAGCCGCCAGTCACGTGATGGTTGCCAAACATATTCGGCCTAACTCGGTTTGCTTCAAATTCATAATTTTGAAGATTGAACGCAAACTAGCGCGAATATAGTGGATGTTTGTCGTGCAGCCTGAGACAAATCCCCGCCCAGACTCGCGCATTTATCTCAAAAAGCTTTGAAGGTCAGTTTGCAATATTAGACCGGATCGCCAACAGGACGATTTGACACTAGGAATTACGCTCTGTTGTTACGTATTTGCACTGACGCTCGAGCGCTCGTGAGAGCTCGCGATTTGGACTTTCGTTTCAGCCGCGTCAACGTCCTCAACCGTGTTTTAAGATCTTGTGATACCCCGTTCTCCTGATGTTGACCTCGTGGATAGGCCAGCTTATGGACCAACAATCGACCCATATCCGTTGTGTAACTCAAATACCGTGCAAAGTCCCGCGATAACCGTCCCGCCCGGGCTTCCAAGGGTAGTCTCGCTCAAATGTTGTTCGGAGTCGGGAAAAATGTGGGCATAGATTCAACAATTGACAGCTTCTATATACAGTATTCAACTCACCTTCATGGTCACTTTCAGTGCGCGGTCTTTAACGGCTTGTGATGTTGCGCATACCGTATTGAGGGCTTCGCCATTATTATAGCCAGAAGCTTTACCCCTTATCATTCTTCAGGTTGTGGACTGTTTGCATGATTCGTACAGTCTCTACACATCAAGTATATGATAATGAGAGTGATCGAGCTCCTTGCAAATGTTGACTAGTAGCCAGGTTTTCCGGGAAAGTAGTTTGATTGATGACAACGGAGTTTTGAAATCACAGATACATACTCAGATGGGCATGTGTAGCAAATGCTGATAATCTGGTCATTCAGAGTTCGATGGAAACGGCGCCAGGGCAGACGTTGCCTGCTGACGAATTGGGGAGACAAGGCTGAGGGATGACAATACAAGGGTTTCCAAGCAAGCTTGTTGAGCATTCAGACTACGCACCTGGCTGTCTACTCCCGCTATGCACCTCCACGCGTCTATGCGTGAACGTCCTGCGTCAGTCTCCAAAACAGGCAAGTTCTACCTCTTGGGCGTCACTGGTTGAACTGCGACGAGCGATTCAACGTCGCCCGCGCCAGTTGTTAGGTCTGCGAGGATTTCCGCATCTTCTTCGTCTAGTAGATCAATCAATAGTAGTAAGTAGTGAAGCTGACAACCTCGATCGTGAACATATGAGGAGATAAAGGCACAAACCAACAAATAGCCTCCTTCAGCGTTGAACCCACGCCTCATCCACAATACCCTCTACTTTCGTCACATCCGTGCGGTACTCCTGTTCACTCGTGGGCTTGAGTTTGTATATCTATAAGCCTGTCGGACCCAATAGAGCGAAAACGTGCTGCGGCGTTTATAGGAATTGGGATTCTCAACGTTGGTGGGCGTCCTACGCTAGTGAGAACGGAGTGTGACGGAGATCACCACGATAGCGGAAGTTTGAGCAATCGTCGAGCGGCTATCAAGACACAGACAATGACTGCAAAATATTTAGCCGTTCAACCGGTAAGCGAGCCGAGTGAATCGGGATGGACAAGCCAGAACACGTACTGATCGCGATCTCATTCATCATCCCTGCACACCGGCAACCCTCTCGCGTGTAGCGCCATCCGCTCGAGGCTACCTCTTCTCACAGCGTATCTGGGCAGGATAGGTCGAACACAGATTATAGCGTTAAGATATAAGCCACTCAATCACGAACGCATGAGCAAGGGCAGATTGTCGCCTGATCAGAGTTTAGCTAGGTCTAGTGCATTTCGAGTACAAGTCACGACACTCGTTCAAAAGGACAGACAATCAGCTGACGAGTAGAGGAAGGTCGAGTAGATCGGCTAAGTGGTGTAGGCGATTTCATGGGCATATGAGTCATGCACTAGTGAGGTGGGCGGAGCTCTCGGTCTCACCTATTTCGATACTATTCCACCTCCCGATTCCCACATCCACCTCCCGATTCCCACATCAAGACGACTCATACCACGAACAGCCTTTGCGTACGTATACATGTATCGCGGAGCATCGAGTAAATATGCAATACCCATCGGATTGGCCGCGTTGACGAACTCTATCAACAATACTCCGAAACGCGCACCTCTCAGTTGTTCGATAGATTGTTGCTTCTCGATGGCCTTGACCCACTCTTGCGGCGTTCCGTCGGCGATGTACCGGTATTATTATATACCTCAATAGCGCACGGGCAAGTTACCTTGATAGCGCGGGTGCTCGGTGTCGTGGTGCAAGTGGAGGATCAGACTCGGCGCTTGCAACGACCGCCACAGGGCTCCCTCGTTGATGGTTATCCTAAGCGCCGTGGCAAATGGCGAGTGGCTCCGTCAACATACCACGGAGTGTGCGGCACCGGACGGCGGTACGGGACTAAGTAGGATCACACTGAGCCCTCAGTCTAGTCAAAGTCTCCCGCACTGTTTATGGCTCGCATATAGTCAACGAAATCCAAAATATTTACCCCATCAGCCCACAACCTAATCTACATTCAGCCTCCCATGTGTATATAAGGTACCCATCGCGCAAAATTGTCCACTCCGATCGCATTCTGTAGATGTTTCACTGCCCGATGCAACGATTTCGCCGCTTTCCTACTATCAGGCACTCCACCCTCCAGCAGGCACTTATACGTCTCTTCAGCAACCATTGGGGCGTCCTGATCCTTGATAGACCACATAGTCGCGATCACGTTCGCGTAGCCAGCCATCAGTAGACCCGCAGCGAGATGGATCGCCTCGTTGGGTAGCTCCGAGTCGCCTTTTGCGGTCTGGCATGCCGATAGGAACGCGAGCTGTGCGTTCTTCATTGGTTGTCTTGATATCATTGCAAGACTGAGATCCTTGTCGTGCAGGTGTAGGGCACTGTCCATCGGATCGACGAGGCTCTGGGACCCATGGCAAGCAAAGTGGACCCAGCTATGGTCTGCCATCGCTTTCACTACCGTGTCTATCGTCGCCATACCTTCTTCGAGCCGAGTGAACCGCTTGCCCACGAACTGCTTCTCCACCTCATCGAGCTCGTCTTTCGTCCCAGGCAAAGAGCTGAGACCGCGGATGGACGACTGGTGACCGACAGCCAACATGCCGGAGAAGGTCGGCGGAGCTGAACAAGACCGGCTCAGCGAACTGATAGTAGGTGTGTAGGACGAGATCACGAGATTCGATAGGATGGTGCTCGGGTTGTTGTATATGCCTGCAGCGTGGATGGGCAGGAATGATAGAACGCCAGCGATGCACCATGTGATGTGAGGAAGATCATCGATGGGAAGAACACGCTATGGAAACGACAAGAAACATGGTTACTTGCAGACAGTAGAGCTTAAGCACAGGGGCTTACAGTTATACCGAGGTGATCTAGCACCGGCTTCACGACGTCTGACCACAATACAGCCAGTATGCTTTTGAACGACACCTGTAGTGGACGGTCGCCTTTCTTAACCCCACGAGCAATGCCTTGTGATTTAAGGCACAACTCTAGCTCGTGACAAAGCATCTTTGCCTTCTGGTCGGAGAACGTAGGCAAGGGTACGTGGCCAATGGCATGAGCGCCCGGCTGGATGATTATAGCGTCACATCGGGACAGATGCACAGTCAGGATCACAGTCACTCCATGCTGTACACGAGAAATGATGGTTGACGCTTTGGATGGACGAAGAAAGTCATCGAAACCAGGTCGTAGTCGAATCTTGTCAATAAGCCTATCTCGGCTATCCGCCAGCTTGCTGCGAGTATATGCATCGTCCTGTGACAGTCCTTCATACTTGTTCGAAGACTGACAGTTTTTTGCAAAACCACCCGTATCCTCGAGCTGGGATGACAAGCGGTAGAGATCGTTTGCCAACTCTGGATGAGATGCACGGAGCTTTTCGAGCGGTGTACGCAGCTGCAGTATTTGACCCCATAGCAGACAGCGCCCTTGCTCCAGCCACTCCACAGCAAGGTCGCAGCGATCCGCAAGGATAGCAGCTGCTGCCGCTTCAGATATGAGACCTTGTACGTGTGGGGTTAGGCACTCGAACCGACGCCGAACGGAGGTGCCTAGCCATACCGCTTCGGGAAGACGCAGCATGCAATGACCATATGCTTCTAGTGCATCAGATCCATCGAGGAGACATAGCTGCGCCCAACGCCTAGCGCCTCGAAGCCTGTGAATGGGATAACCAGTTGGAGATAGAGCTGCACTTTGCGAATATAGCTTTGACTTGGTCAGATGCTCAAACTCATGTGAGGCGGCGAATAAGGTGAAATATACGCCGCCTAAACATGCCGTACGTTGGGCTTCTAAAGGATCACCCCTCGGTGTGAGCGTGACTGCCCGTACCTGGTAGTCGACTGCTATACGAATATGTTGTAGCTCGCCTAGTCGATTGAACATAGTCTCGTAGGCTCCTCCTAGATTGCTCAGCCAGCCTGACTTATGCGGATGGTCATCAGGAGTGAGCGCAACTGCCTGCGCCAGGCAGTCAACTGCTGTATAAATGTCCTTTAGCTTGCCAAGTTGATGAAACAGTATGTAGTAGGCACTCCCCAGACCGCTCAGATGAACTGGCTTATCTGGATGGCCTTCAGGGGTGAGCGCAACAGCCTGCACTAAACAGTTGACCGCCGCATGAATGTGCTCCAGCTCGCCTAGTCGGTCGAAAAGAGTATGGTAGGCTCCTCCTAGGTTGCTCAGCCGACCTGACTTATCTGGGTGACCGTCAGGAGTGAGCGCAACCGCCCGCGCCTTACAGCTGACGGCTGCATGAATGTGCTCCAGCTCGCCTAGTCGGTCGAAAAGGGTCTGGTATGCTTCTCCTAGATTGTTCAGCCGGCCTGGCTTATCTGGATGACTGTCAGGGGTGAGCGCAACAGCCTGCACTAAATAGTCAGTAGCTATATGAAGGTGCTGTAGCTCGCCTAGTCGGCTAAACAGAGTCTCGCAGACGTTTCCCAGATTGTTCAGCTGGCCTGGCTTATCTGGATGACCGTCAGGGGTGAGCGCAACTGCCTGCGCTAAACAGTTAACTGCTGCATGAATGTGCTGTAGCTCCCCTAGTCGGCTAAATAGAGACCCATAGACGTTGCCCAGATTGTTCAGATGAGCTGGCCTATTTGGATGACCGTCAGGAGTAAGCGCAACTGCCTGCGCGAAACAGTTGACTGCTGCATGAATGTGCTGTAGCTCGCCTAGTCGATTAAAAAGAGTCTTGTAGGCGTTTCCCAGACCGCTCAGATGAGCTGGCTTATCTGGCTGGCCGTCAGGGGTGAGCGCAACAGCCTGCACTAAATAGTCAGTAGCTATATGAAGGTGCTGTAGCTCGCCTAGTCGGCTAAACAGAGTCTCATAGACGTTTCCCAGATTGTTCAGCCGGCCTGGCTTATCTGGATGACCGTCAGGGGTGAGCGCAACTGCCTGCGCTAAACAGTCGACAGCTACATGAAGGTGCTCTAGTTCGCCTAGTCGGTTGAATAAAGCTTTATAGGCGTTTCCCAGACCACTCAGACGAGCTGGCTTGTCTGGATGACCGTCAGGGATGAGCGCAACCGCCCGCGCCTTAAAATTGACGGCTGCATGAATGTGCTCTAGCTCGCCTAGTCGGTCGAAAAGGGTCTGGTAGGCTCCTCCTAGATTGCTCAGCTGGCCTGACTTATCTGGATGACTGTCAGGGGTGAGCGCAACAGCCTGCACTAAATAGTCCACAGCTATATGAATGTGCTGTAGCTCGCCCAGTCGGTTGAACAGAGTCACGTAGGCACCTCCTAGATTGCTCAGCTGGCCTGGCGTATCTGGATGACCATCAGGGGCAAGCACAACTGCCTGCGCTAAACAGTCGACAGCTACATGAATGTGCTGTAGCTCGCCTAGTCGATCGAAAAGAGTCTTGTAGGCGTTTCCTAGATTGCTCAGCCGGCTTGGCCTTTCTGGATGGCCGTCAGGGGTGAGTGCAACCGCCTGCGCCTTACAGTTTACCGCTGCATGAGCATGCTCCAGCTCGCCTAACCGGCTGAAAAGAGTCTCATAGGCGTTTCCTAGACTGTTCAGATAAGCTGACTTATTTGCACGGCCATCAGGGGTGAGCGCAACTGCCTGCTCTAAACAGTTGACCGCTGCATGAATGTGCTCCAACTCGCCTAGTCGGTCAAAAAGAGTCTGGTAGGCTCCCCCTAGGTTGCTTAGCCGATCTGGCTTATCTGGATGACCGTCAGGGGTGAGCGCAACTGCCTGAGCTAAACAGTCGACCGCTCTACGGACGTGCTCCAGCTCGCCTAGAAGATTGAACAATGTCCAGTAGGCAACACCTAGATTGTTCAAACAGTCTAGACTATTTGGATGGCTGTTGGGAGCGAGCTCGACCGCCCGCCTCATATAGTCGATCATCATATAAACAGTGCGAATGTCGCCGACTCGTATTGTGTGCTCTGCTCTTATTAGCCCTCGACTGAAAGTCTGATCGCGCGCCTTTTTTTTTGTCACATGTACTCAGTCAAAGTATCCTGTCGCTAATGACGTTGGAGAACCCACCATACTGAGATAGACCGTGATGTTCGGGCGCTTGCCGTCTACTGGTCTACCATTCAATCTTGGTTGCGGCGGTTCTCGGTCCTCGACCAGCAACTGACTCGGTAGTTCTACGAGCCCCGAACTTTCTAGCAACTTAATGATCTCGAACCATGCGTTATGTGCTGCCGCTGCTTCTTGTGTAAAAACAGAGACCTGCAATATGTCTTCTCTGCCATTGGCACCCTTGATGCGACGACTCTATTAACATGATTTAGAGCTATTCGATGGTAGGGTTCTAAACACCCGCATACGTACGACCTACTCACATTAAACTCCCCAATATCTTCCTTAGTTTGTGTCGTGTCGCTTTGTGGCGATATATCTTCCCGCGAGGTCAAGCTGTCGGCCACGGGTTCCGGGCAAGCCATACCAGCTGATGCCTATATAGTTCAAAGTCCCGAAACATCAGTACCTTATGCGCAGCTCTTCTGGTTAGCGATTAGAGGAGCTTACAGTGGCGGCTTTCCGCTCAGCCGGTGGCAGTAAAGAATATGTTGCGTCGTTCTTCGAGTTTGGCGCTGGGTCAGTCATCCGATGGGACGTATCACTTCTTGATGCAGTAGCTTCACCCCTCTCTATTTTATGTGGCAGGCAGGATACATCAATGCGGTGCGCCACGCTGCTAGCACGACTTCGCTCAGCAGCCACAAGGCTGTCTGTGAGGGGTTGCATTTCACTCAGGCGCCAAGCGGCGCCTCCGCTCATCCTACCAATTCCGCACTGCTTTGACACCACCACGACTGCCTGAAAGCTACTCGTTAACATGATCGATGGAAGTGTTAAAAATGGTCACGCTGAGTAAGAACTTATGGTCGGGGGAATGAATCTCTAGAAGTAGTGCATACACTCCAGCTATATACCCCACCCAACGGGTAGATGCCCGCGCATACAACAACCAAAGTAGTGCCATTATATGCGATTCAGAAGGCTACAGCGGTTAGCAGTCTCTATGCTGGTGTGCGTCTCGAGGGTTTTGAAATCGAATAGCAGCGCATACAGTGATGGTTCGTTCAGTCCAGGAAATTGTGGTTCGTCTGAGTATATGCTAGATCGCTTTTCGAGAAAGCAATGTGGCAAAGGCCTTGAGCGGTGCTCAAAGTGACCGTAACGCCGAAACCTCAAAGCCTCGAAAAAGTCTGTAAAGTTAACTCGTGGCGATCACCCCAATAGCGTTAGATGATCTGCCAACGTCTGGACTGTCCATAAGCGCCTCATATGGAGGGAAGTAGTGTCGCAACGTGTCAGGCGATACCAGTAAGATAGTTGTCCGAATGAGCCGCTTGCGTCAGGTTTCGGAAGAGGATGTAGTTTTGCCACTAGCCACTACTTCCATGCTGTAGGAATAGCTGAATATGGCTAACAGCAGGTTTCATAATTCCTGCAACTCGTGATTTTATTTTTTTGCTTCCGCACGCCGGATGGTAAGGGGCTCTGGAGTCGAGCCCGCATACAGGTGGCAAATGCAACTAACCATCTCGCGTCTAAGTGTATTGAAAGTACTAAATCTAACTAAGAAAACACCTAAGCCTGAAGCGCTGTGTTGGCTACATTGAGATATTATTCATCATACCGAGCAATCACAAGAACTTTGGTGGATACAAATTTGGCAGTCAATCGCATACACCCAGCCTTCAAACCGAGAGCTCATTCGCTGAGATATATATGGTTCATTATGACCATGCCAGTGTCCAAACTGGCGTCTGGTCGACACATTGGTGACCTCTGGCTCACTCAAGACCCTTAGGTATCACTTCATGCTACCAGCCTAAATGCTCGCCCATATCCATAGCTTCAACAGTAACATCGCTTTTTACATATCATGGGATCGTTTAAATCTCAAACGGCTATGACATCTGGCATCTTAGCACGCTGAGCGACATCCATCGGGGTGGACTGTTTCCTAGCAGCACGATCTCCGGGGGGGACAGTTGTTTATTTTCGAGTAAAGGTCAGGCTCGATGCCACCGGAGCTCTTAATAAAACCTCCGCTGGGATCTCCAAGAGACCCAAGCGGAGTGAAGCCGTCCCATGGATGTTCTTCCATCTACTATTTGTAGTTCAGCTACTACGACCAATTGAGCTTTGGATTATAGATTTGAAGTCGAAGTGTTGGTCTCTAATAGACAAACAAGATAAAGACCTCATACACCAGCTTCCCCGCGCGATGCGGGAATTGATTAGAAAAAGCATCTTGGGTATGAGAACCCAAGTTGGAGAGGCGGCCACCAGGCTGGCGCTTGTTAAGCGCCCGGAAGCGGATGAGAAAAAAAAACGCGAGTTGCAAACAATATAAAACCTGCTGAAATTAGCGTGACACTAAATCCCTTCACTTGGCGCTTAATGTTGAGAAATATGCACGTGACCGCCTTGCTAGGGTTGCCTTTCCCCGTCGTTCATCATGTCGCGCTTTGTGCGGCCCTCAAAATACAGGTATGCTTGCGAGCTGCTTCCATAACCCTCTAAAATCCCTCTAGACACGTCTTTGGACAATCAGCCAAGAAGGAGTGGGGTATCGAAAACGTAAAGGTCTCGAATAGCGCATGGGACACTAATCTTATCAGTGCTTCGGGTGTAAGTGCCCTCTGCCACTCCTCTAAATCTTGCTTATAACTTAAGCTCCTAGTCATATCTCGCCCTCAACTGGAACGCGTCCGGTGGTGGAGCATTCGCAATCCTCCCACTTGCGTCTCCCTTCCGCCCATTGCCCCACAGCCTACCATACAAACTCCCAGACATCATCCCCCTCGCACGGGGTCACACTGCGCCCGTACTAGACACGGACTGGTCTCCGTTCAACGACTCGGTCGTAGTCAGCGGCGGCGAAGACGGACGCGTGCTCGTCTGGAAGGTCGAAGCGTCGCAATTCGACGGTTGGGGTGCCGACAAATGGCAACCACGCGACTTTGATCCCGTTGCGAGCATCTCGGGCTCTGGTCGCAAAGTCGGTCAAGTATTGTTCCATCCGACGGCCGAAAACGTACTGGCCGCGTCGACGGTTGGAGATGGGACCGTTAGGCTATGGGATCTGGCGGATACGAATGATGCCAAGATCTCGTTGACAGGCCATACGGATACGATTCAGTCCTTGACCTGGAATCCAGCTGGGACGCTGTTAGCTACGACGTGCAGGGATAGGAAGATTCGGTTGTTTGATCCACGGGCAGGAAGCGAGGCGGTGCGTGTCGGGGATGGTCATGGTGGAATCAAAGGCGCGCGTGTTGTTTGGATGGGCGCGCACGATCGTATTGCGACGACTGGGTTTAGTCGGATGAGCGAGCGCCAGTTGGGTGTATGGGATGCGGGCTCGTTGGGGAATATCAAGACGGTGTCGATTGATCAGTCGTCCGGTGTCATTATGCCGTTCTGGAGTGATAATAATCTGCTATTCCTTGCTGGCAAGGGGTAAGTCTGTCGTGTCATTGAGATTCATTTCACTTATTTATCTGTTTGCAGAGACGGCAACATTCGATACTACGAGTACGAGAGTGACACCTTGTACGAACTCTCGGAGCACAAGTCCATTGATCCCCAGCGTGGAATGTGCTTCCTACCTCGTCGTGCTCTCAATGTCGCCGAGTGTGAGATTATGCGCGCGTATAAGGTCTATGGCTCTACCATCGAGCCTATCGCCTTTGTCGTACCTCGCAAGGTCAGCTTTGATCCCGCCCATTAATCACTCTACCCTCACTAACTCACCCATTCTTCTAGTCCGACCAATTCCAATCCGATATCTTCCCACCTGCCCCGTCCAGCGAGCCAGCGCTTACAGCCGGCGAATTCTTCTCCGGCAAAACCGCCCCGCCCAACCTCGTCGACTTATCCACAGGTGAGGTCAGCGCCGCCCCGCCGCCGGCGCCTACGCCCATTGCAGCAGCCCCGGCACCTGCACCTGCTCCCGCGCCCGCACCTGCGCCAGTGTCAAAACCGGTTGAACCTCCGACGCCGGCCTCGGTTCCGATCCCACAGACGCCGGCCTCTGTTCCGGTGACGCCGAGCTCACCGCCCAAGGCTGAGGATATTCAGATGGCTCCGCCGTCGAACGAGGTACGTTTATTATTTCACAACTAACATTCTTATATCTGACTCGGTCTATTTGCAGACTACGAACGCTCTAACTGAAGAAAACGCGCGTCTTACAAGCGAGCTGCGCGAAGCGCGTGCTCAAATCCGGAATCTTGAGCTGCAAGTCGAGGCGATGCGGGCGAATGCGCAAAAGGCTGCAAAGGCGTTGTTGGAAGGTGGTGGTGCTTAGATGGTGGGTATAGAGTTGGAACTATGGATTACGGATGGAAATGTGTGTTTGTACGAAAAAATGTGATGCGCTTTACGACCATGATAGAGGCTGGTTGTTCTACTGTGAGGCATACAAGCTAAGAAATAACTTTTGAGGAATGTTTGGTTGACATTTCATCGGATTAGTGTCAGCGCTCAGCGGTAGGCTTTTCGACATACAACCTTGGTACGAGAAACCCTCTAGTTGGTATCCACTAGCGTACTTCGGGGAGGTCGGATGTCTTTCTAGCTGGTTAAAACACGAAAAGCCTGTGGAAAGGTCGAGATCGTTTTTCGAAAGGGTTTTTACTAAAAGATTCGGACATTCGACCGCGCCGAGAATGCCAATCTCATGGGTCCATGCATTGCGCAGGACTCACTGCAATAATTTATGAAGCGATGCCATGTCTGAAAACGCCTCCGAGTTTCCCGCCTCGGCAGGGTAGCCACCCGAGTTTGGACCGGCCCGCCACCCGAGTGATTGATCGAGCACCGCCTTGCATCGCCACCCGCTTGTCCTAGATAATGCTCGTCACGTCACCTCCTTATGTTCATCAGTTGCTGTCTCTCGCCACCACCATCGTCGTATCGCCGTTGTCTCTGTTGTATACTAGCTCTGTTTGATCTATCACCGTGATCGCATACTTGCTACCGACACAGATCTATAACTTGCTGTGGAACAATTTTTGACTTCTTTGACTCAATTGTTCATCTGCATCACTCTGGTCTTGTCATAACCTAGTGGCACACTTGTGATATACCCAGAGCACTTATACTCATACACGAAACTAGCTCAAGAGACTCGTACCGACGATGGCTACACCGTCTCTCCATCCCTCGTCAAATCCATTTCGAGATCCAAATCGAACGCCAGGCGTTACACCTCAACCCACCGGCTCATCACTTAACCCGTTTTTATCATCCAACGAGAGGATAAGTCCTCAAGCAACCGGCGCGAGTAGTCAGTACTTTACGCCCGAGCATACTGGCGCAGAGGCGGGCAGGATTACAACGCAGAACACTGGGAGTGGAGCATTTCTATCACCGCAAGCTACTGGGGCGTTGAATTCTCAGGATACAGGCTCTTCACAGTGGCGTGGATCTGGATCATATACTGCGCCGGCGGACGAGTTTGCTGTGCTTTCTGTATCGGACTCTCAGCCGACGTATGCTCCACCTCCGGGGCCGCCTCCATCTCACTCGCTATCACCCAATCCAAGCGCTACACTGAGTCCGAGCTCATCTATGCCAAACCTAAGCGCTGGAACACCACGGCCTCAAAGTCCTCCACAATCAGTATTCGCCCCTCCTCCAGGTTCGCCACCGCCACCCCGATCGACGTACGCACCACCACCAGGTCCACCACCTGGTAGACCCACGTCTGCGCCAGGCCCGGTAGCGTCACCTCGGGCGCCATCTCCAACTCCCACGCTAAGCGAGCCCCCGCCGCCGTACACCCCCGCTGCAGACGTCCGGCACGGGGAGATTCCACTCGAGACGGGTCCAAGGAGGGCGTATGCACCCGAGTGGCATCCTGATGGGAGGACGTGGAGGAATGAGAGTGCGATAGGGCCGACAAGTCCGACGAGTCCAAGTGGGGGGAGTGGGGATGGTGACAGGCCCGGGCAGGATTATTATGCTCAGCCGAGTTCGAGTTCGGGATCGGGGTCGGGGTCGGGAAGGCCGAGTGCTGGGGGGAGTTCGTGGAACATAGGAGGCAGCTCGTGGAGCACTGGGAGTAGTTCATGGAGTGCGTATCCTGGTCGTACTGGAGGTGGCGGAGGCGGAGGTGGGACTCTGTTGCGTCCGCCACCGAGACATCCGTCTGGGTCTCAAGCTGCTTCAACCCCGTCCTTAGGAAGGTCCAACACGACGATATCACGCCCGACGCCTGGTCCACCAACGACTGTACCCACACCCGGACGAGCGCTGTTGAATCAAGGGAGAGTTTTGGCGTATCCTGCGGGATATGAGTGTAACAAATGTACGTTAGTATATTCTATATATTTTTCGACTGAGACTGACGGATTTGAGGATAGGTCATCTAACGGGGTATCAAGCATATGACCCCTCAAATTCGTGCCAACAGTGCTGGTCTCTTTTCGGTCAACCATACGAGGGAATCTTGACGTTCGCGCCATGGGACCAACCCGAGTCCATCACATCTGACGAGCAAAACCTCCAACGGCCGCTCCCAGCCACCAACTTCCGCCCCCAACAATCTCGTCCTCAACCAAACACCTCCAATCGACCCATCTCCCATCCTCCACCTCGTCCCACACCCCCAGGCAGTCTCCCAGTTGCAGGCTGGTCCTCTCAAGGAAGCTCGCTACGTCCATCCGCGACGATTTCGTACTCGAGACGTCCACCACCTGGTTCATTGGTCGTTCGACCGGGCGATCCAAGGATCGGAGGTCGGATTTGTTGGAAGTGTAGCGGGGACGGATGGCAGTACAAAACGATGGGGTTAGAGACCAAAACGTGTTCGGCTTGTAACGGGTTGGGGAGATTGTTCTGAGTAGAGTTTGTGCGTCTTAAATTTGTGAATGTATGACAACCTGATTCCTTGTAATTTAGCCTATTGTGCCAAATCCTTAGATATTCCAGGCAATTAGCCAATTGTCTTGTTGTGTATGCAAGTTATCAATTCATCAAAGTGTCTAGTTTTTTGACTTTCGCTTAGTTTATTAGCTTTGCTCGGTTATGAGGGTGACCCGAAACGGGAGTCATTAGAGCACGTGGGTTGATCCTTCTCCGCAGCTGGCCTAAATTCTGATCCATCCTCAGCTTATCTAAACATTTTTCTTGTTTTTATTTCGCCAAAATACCAGCACACTGGTTGCTGTTGCTTGATCGTTCGGTTCTGGTCTCTGAGCCGTTGCGCTACTGAAGCTGCACATGGCCTGTCACTCAAGCAGGGACACCACGAACAAACAATTAGCCCCAAAAGGGATGTCTTCCGCCCACCACCACCTGGCTCGTGGATCAAACACGCCTCGTCTCACATAGTTTTCCCGAGACCAGAAACACATTCGGATTCCCAAACGTCACGCTTGGGCCATACAATCAGAGGATTGGAAGTTTGAATCTTTCCAATCGACGCTTGTTTCTCCCCTATTGCTTGCGTGTCTACTTCGTCATAAACTTGATAACCTCCCGTGACCCCCTCCGCGCACACCGGACCACGTCTGGTGACCCGTGTGGAAATTCTGGATTACTATCTGTGTTCCGGCGCATGCGATGTCGGGCTTGGTCGTCGTGTTGAGCAGGATCTAGAAACGAGCCGTTCCTTTCGGTTATTCGATGGAGTCGTAGAGGAGCGAGTATATAAGAGTGTTAATGATGAAGTGAATGAACCAGTATCGATTCGTTCTCTCGTCGATAAGATGAGATCGTCTAGACTGCTTTATTTGGTGCTCGCTTGTGTCAGTTGGGGTTTTGTTGCAGCCGGGGCAGTGAGTAGCTTGATTTCCTTGAAAATCTAACTCCCAAAGTTTCGATTGACGCTCGAATCCCTGTACTAGGTATACAAGCGCCAAACCACCCTACCTACTGCGAACGTACAGCTGCAGAACTATACCCTCAATGGGAGCGCCTTCTCGGGGAACATCTACGTGCGTTCCAACTCACCTGTCTTCTGATACCCACCTTATCTCTAATCCGCTGCCTTTCCATCAGATCAAAAACCTAGCTTATACTAAAGTCGTCACCGTCACCTATTCCAACGCGGCGAACTCTTGGGTCAGCGGGCAGTCCATCTCGGCGTCGTACAGCTATTCGATTAGTGGATCGTTCTATGAGATTTGGACTTTCTCGGGCACAATCGGTTCGGGTGGAATCAAGCAATTCTATATTCGCTATGATGTTTCCGGTTCATCTTATTATGATAACAATGGGACCAATGTAGGTCTCATTCAAGTTGGCTATGAGCGGATGATTCAGCGGCTTTGTAGAACTACGATGTTGGCACGGCTACAACGACTTCAGCTAGCACTTCTACCACCAAGGCAACTACTACGACTACGTCCGCAGCCACGACTACAACCACATCTCGTGTGACTACGACCACTACTTCTGTCATTATGACTTCGAGTTCTACGTCAATTTCTACGTGAGTGGCTCGCTGAATGTTTTAGCCTATCCAGAATAACATTATCCAATTTCAGTTCTTTCGTTAGCACATCTTATGTTCCCACTCCAACCAATGTTCCGGCCGATCTCACCCCTTGCAATACGTGGAATGGCCAAGATAGCTGTGTAGGTCAACAGACGGAGTACAACTCGACGTGGGATCTTCGAAAGGTATTTTCCCTCTCAGTTCACCTCTCCCTTCCACTCTAACCCGTCTTGCTGCCAGTGGCAAACCCCCGCGCGGGGTACCGCCGCCTGGTCCTCTGGATTCCAAGACTACCGCGAGCTCACTGGCTACGTTGATATCGTGTACAACTCTGCACGTACTTCGGCAACTGTCACCGTCAAAGCCAACTCTCGCACAGGGATTGCACTATCGTACAGCTTCAACGGGGGAGCGTACGGGAGCAGCGCTTCAGCGACTGTTACGAGCTCGTTCACGGGTGCATATGCAATTAGCGTCAAAGACGCAAATGGGTCGAGTCTGTTATTCGATGGTGAGCACTTTCCTCCTAAAAAATCGAGCCGCGAAGACTGACGAGGTGGGATAGCTACGTATTTTGTATGGGACGCGCCAGCCGTGAACCGCGCCGAGACCAACGGGGGGCAGAAAGTTGCAATTGTCGAGTTGTTTGGGTGGCCGTATGCGGATATTGAGAAAGAGTGCGTGTTTTTGGGTAAGGCTGGGTATGGTGGTGTTAGGATCTGGCCGCCGTCTGGTGAGTTTGGATTCATAGTGAATATTTTGAACACCAGTTGACCGATCTTGGGTTATTTCCTTGTAGAGTCAGTCACATCCGACTGGTGGCCGCAGTCTAACGAGCTCAAGTGGGTCTTTTAGATTGGCGCAAACCTATTCAAAACATCTAACGAATGCATTCAGCCCTTGGTGGTTCGTCTACCAGCCGGTCTCGTATCGCCTGATCAGTCGTCACGGTACACTTGCTCAACTGCGCAGCATGATCACGACTTGCCGAAGCAACGGTGTCCGAGTATATGCAGATGCAGTTGTTAACCATATGGTGCGTCCCTCTGAATTCAACTGTCTTCCTGTCATGCTTACCCTCGACTCTAGTCTGGTGGGGGAAACGACATCCAAAATCACCGCGGCGGAGGATCCGCTCCCACCTGCGGCTGGTATGGTCCTAAGAATGGTACAGCTGGAAGCCCCTACTTCACCCACACTTCGACCTACCAATACAACCCTCAGACTGGTATGCGTCCGGCAATGGAGTATCCGGCCGTTCCGTACGGCCCGACCGACTTCCACTGCGATCGGTCTTTGAACTCCTTCACCGACGGCTTCACGTTGAACTATGGCTGGCTCGTGGGTTTAGCTGATTTGAATACGGAGAAAGCGGGTGTACAAGAGCGGATTGCGACTTATTTTGCAACGTTGTTGAGTATTGGTATGTGCATATATCTATGATATTCACTTGGTAAGCTCATGAGTTCGGGGATACGACAGGATTTAGCGGGTTCCGTATTGACGCCGCTAAACACATGGGTCCGAAGAATATTGCCCAGATCATGGCTCGGCTAAAGACCAAGATGGGAGGAAGCCTACCATCCGATTTCATCACTTGGCTCGAGGTCATCTTGGGAGGCGAGAAGGACTTGTTAGCATGCCAGTACAAGTACGTCCTGCTCGTCGATTAATTCAAATGTCCAGCTCGCTGATTTTGTCTGATGCTTTTAGCGACTATAACTGGTATCAATACTTCAACGACCAAATGACTACCGCCGGTTTGACGTCAACCGAGATCGGCTATGTTAAGATCTGGTCTTCCGATTACCCCAAGGAGTACCCGATTTGCGGGTCGTGGATCTTGCCGCCCACGCGATTCGTAATCCAGAACGACGATCATGACCAACAGAATGATGGATCTAGCTCGCGCGATATGGGCAGCACGGTGGGTTTGATTTATATATGTTGTACTCGCTTATTGAGACGAATATCATCGGAAGGGATCGATTCTTATTAAGGAGAAAAATGTAGCAACCCATCGTCAGTTTGAGGTGCAGCTGTTCACACAGACAGGTTTTGCGGCAAACGTTCGCAACGTTTTGTCCTCATATTCCTTCCGGAGTAACGGCGCCAAGGTATAAGCATGTTCTCCACGTTCGATTTATCTAACTTACCACTCCCACTTCTCTAGGGCTTCCCCGATGGTTATTCCGACTGTTCCCGGTTCAAATCCACAGGCACATGCGTATCCATGCCCTACTCAGCTGCATACGATGCCAACGCATGCGGGTATAGTGTCGTCCAGAATGGTGCCTGGACCGAAGGCGTGTACACGCGAGTGCATCGGGATATGTCGATTGTCAACGCGATGCGTGGCTGGATGGGTCTCGGCTCGACGACGGCCGCAGCCGTTGGGCTACCTTCGAGTTGCACCTAGTCATACGCCTCTGTATATTTTGTCCGTACCGTACCTCTCAAAGTATGTGAGCTAGAATTTCTACAATGTTTTATTAGAAGCTATACCCTAGCGTGCTCCCGTGGCTTTCTTCTAGCATTGCTACGGATTTGAAGAGGATTGCCATGCAATTTGGAGGGAAGTGTATCTACCACATACAAAATGAAGGCGCTTATAAGTAGCTGGTAAATAGGCGCGCATACAAACTGGGTAACAACTAAAGATACAAATATATTTTAGCCGATGGAATTGATTGAACAGAGAAGATATATACGAGTCGAAATATACAGCTTTGCCTGGGAGGTATCTACATCATTCAAATTGGTCAAGCCTCACGCATGGGGGTGCTAGTGGTGTTATCGAGCAACGGCGGTTGTAGACACAGCATTTCGTTTCGCCCTAACAGCAGCGACTGCTTCAT
>WSTJ01000108.1:0-43053 GCA_019623705.1 Ceratobasidium sp. 428
TCCGGATTCCATCCGGGTGCGCTTAGTATCTGCGGATTCATCCTCGCGGCTATCCGGATGATCCGTTCTACTCCCTAGATTGCGCCCTCAGTCGGAAAAATCTGGGCGTTTGGGGCGGCGGTGTATTTGTTGACCTGGAGTCACGTGTGCCGGGAGTTCGGCTTTAGCACGGTGACCGGTGGGCGGTGGCGTTCCACTCCGTAGTGAGCAACCGCCAGTATAGTGCATATACCCTAGTCCAATCCTTCGTTCAAAGAGCGACGAGAGCAAAGCTTGGCATATGAGTTGAGAAAAAGTTCAGGAAAGCTTGGAAACACGGCCTCCCCGCTTTATTATTGAGAGAATGTATTCACACGTCGTAGTAGGTGCACAAAGTCCGGTACGATGTCTGGTCAATTCTTATTTAATTTGGCCAAACTGGTAGTTTGCAGACGCATATCAGTGCAAATTAGCCTTTATATCGCAAATAAACACGCCGTTGCACCTGTAAATATGTACGCCGAACTCAAATCCGATTTTTTTCTTTACATTTTTACGGTCGCTTGCTGTGAAGATACAGGCGAGAAACCTTCCTGTCGAAGTTTATATGCGATTTTTATACAGTACGTAAAACGCTTCGTAAACTAAACTCGCACATGTGCGCTGAAAGCACGATCTGAACGATATGTAACTCAGCCCGATACGATGATAAACGAGGGAGATACGGTGAGGCAAGGTATCTGCTCTCGGGAGCAGAAAAAAAGTCGGCGCCCACCGCGCAAGGACTTTTGCAGACAACAATAGGCTCCCTCCCTTTGAGCTTTACGGTATATGGTTTGTATGAGCAATTTGTACATTGGTTCTAGAGAGTTGCTGCTTGATGCTATAAGCCTGCATGGCGTGATTAGGGGAGTCGGAGGGTTTGAGATATAGCTGTGCATTGAATGCCGACTTGCGAACTCATCATTGGTTTTCTTTCATTCCTTACAGTCATTTATCTCTTTATTTCTTCGTATGAGTCATGTGAACATCGTTGGTAAAGCCCGATAACGTCATAACCTGGATAAAGACGGTGACTTCCACTACGTATGCTTGGCCAGGGAAACAATACACGCCTGTATGCTGCAGCCAACATACTACAACAAGGAGTCAAGTATTCAGTCAATAGTTGAGTAAAGTGTATTTCTCATAGCTCACTCACGCATATGGTGTGACATTAGCGCATGTAACGACTTGGATCCATTCTCTCAAGCCATGTATATAAAGCGGCGTACGCACTAGCTTGTAACTCATCTTCCAGCTGTTGACTCATTCTTTTATCTGCATGATCCCCGTGCATCACAGAGCTGTTGTACATGTTTGTCTATATGCTACTTACATGATGCGACCAGCGCTGGCTCGGAGACTGGGAAGCAGCTATGGCCGCTTCTGACGATTCCGATGATGATGTCAGACGCAGACATCTATGGCGACCGAGATAGTGGCCCTAGAAATGCCAGTGCTTTCAGCACCATATGTGGACCGTTGTTTTCGAATAAACGCGTAAACCATAGATATGCTGTGCCAGCGCTTGCCAAGAACGTAAATCAGGTGACCCGGCGCTTGATCATATCTACTCAACCCCGTTGTTGATAAACTAACTCGCAACCCGACTGTCTGAGAAACCTCTTGTACTTCAATGGATAAGCTCACTGGTAAAATCAAGCAAACCGTCAAGAAACGTAACAAAAAGCCATACGACCGTACACCCAACGCCCCGGGACCCTCCACCACGTCGGGCGCTGGGCAAGGGACAAGTGCCCCAGCCATCGCTTCTACCAGCTCCCAAACGGCACCCGAGCAGACCAACCCCTCTCTTCCGCTAGCTACAGCACCCGCACTAAACCCAGATCCCAACAACGTTACGCAACCTCCATTGGCGTCTATCACGCCGGCACCACGGACTGGACCAGTCGCCGCACACGCTCGCTGGTTGGGGCTTGAAGCGTTACTTAAAGCCATAGGTAAGCTTAGTGAACCCTTTGGACCGCTGAAGCAAGCCGTGAGCGGTATGTCGGTGGCTGTCGGGACCTATGAGGTAGGCGGGGGCTGTGCTCATCGTTCGGTATCCGATTGATGGTCTGGCGTAGCTGGCGGCCCAGAATCGCGACGACTTCCGAAAGCTCAAAGCTGAGCTCGATACCTTATTTAACGATCTTGCTGAGTACTTCGACGGCGATACGCCGCCACCAATGACGCCCAGTATTGCCAACTTGGCACAGTAAGTATCGGTGTTACCGACTGGACTGTCGAGCTAACCGGCGAGAGCAGAGGAATCGACCGAGAGCTTACACTCATCGTACAAAAGCAACCCCGCGGTGGTATGAGAGGCTACGTTAGGGCGGAAGTAGACGCCGACGTGTTATTAGAACACTATCGTATCCTAGAGGGGCTGTTTCGACGACTAACGGTAGGCGCTAGCCCCCGTCGACATATGCTGCATTGACACGCATGTAGCTCAACATAAACATGGATATATTGAAAGTCATCAACGATCTGGTGACGGTGAGTCGTGACTTAGTTTGTTGTCAGCTATTTCGATCCCAGTATTTGCGGCAGGATAATCGCCTCAAAGAGCTTCCTCATTCGCCAGACGCAAAGTACCGCTCCGCAAAGTCGTCCGTCGCCCTGCGAGGCGAATGCACACCGAACACCCGCGTCCAAGTGTTGGCAGACTTACACGAGTGGGCACGTAACAGCAAAAGCCAGAAGATCTACTGGCTCAATGGTATGGCTGGCACCGGCAAGACCACGATCGCGTACAGCTTCTGTCGGAAACTGGAGGACTCTCATAGCCTGGCCGCGAGTTTCTTCTGCTCCCGGCAGCTTACAGGATGTCACGACGTCGATCAGATTGTACCTACGATCTCGTACCAGCTATCTCATTTCCCTCTCCCGCTCAAGGCTGCCATCTCTCAAGCGCTAGAAAAAGACTGGGACGTACACAACCAACTAGTGCTAGCTCAGTTTCGACAGCTGATCGTTGAGCCGTTGGTCAAATCGAAGAACGCACTCCCTACGGACCTTGTAGTCGTGGTCGACGCGTTGGATGAATGCGAAGGCAGCAGAGGCGCGGAGATGCTTGTGGCTTTGCTCTTGTATGCCCGGAACTTACCGGTGAAGTTCTTTGTGACCAGTCGTCCAGACGCAAGGATACTTGACTCCATGCGTATCCAAAGGGGAAAAGAAATGTCAACGGAACTGCGTCTGCACGAGCTTGACCGGCCAGTTGTTACGGGGGACATCAGAACGTACCTGCTCACTGAAATCGGCGCAGTACCTAAGATATATATATCGGCGTCGGACTTAGATATCCTTGTCGAGCGGTCAGGTATCCTGTTCATCTACGCCGCCACAGTGGTTCGGTACATCGGGCAAGGCAATTTCTCTCGGGCCGCGAAACGGCTCAAGGGAGTGCTCGATAGTGCAAGGAGCGGCTCTGGGAACGACAGCGATAAAGACATGAACGCACTATATACAGCCGTACTCGCGGCAGCGTTCGGGGACCCAGGTCTGGAAGAGTCAGACCGGACCGAGATGAGGCAAATCCTGCACACGGTTGTATGCGCCCAGGAGCCACTGTCGATGGAGATGATTGCCGGCATGTTGGGATTCGAGAGCGAGACGGTACAAGCGGCGTTGGATCCGTTACTCTCGGTACTACAGGTTTCAGATACGACAGGAATTGTCACCACACTTCACGAGTCGTTTCCCGACTACTTGCTTGATCAGACCCGTTCTGGCGAGTTCCACTGCGACGCAAAGGTGCATAACGCCCGCTTGACGCAGATATGCCTTGACCAGATCAGCATACCCGATCCTCCGTTTAACATCTGCAGGCTTAAATCGTCGTGTATATTCGACACAGAAGTACCTGACTTGCTGGCTCGGGTCGACAGGGCGATCTCTGAAGAGCTTCAGTACGCCTGCCGCTATTGGGGTGCTCATATGATGCTGGTTGGGGACTCTCAGAATCTCGCTCGCATGCTGCAGAGCTTCTTGTCAGAGCGATTTCTGCTATGGCTGGAGGTGGTAAATCTGTGCGATCACATATACGATGGTGTCAGGATGCTCCAACGGATGCAGAAGTGGGCCTCGGTGAGTCTCGAAGTTGAACGGGCTCACATACGGCTCACCATTGAGTAGCATTGTGGATGGCTGGATGAAAACACCAAGGGACTTCTCCGGGACGCCTGGATGTTTGCTGCTTCGTTCTACTCAAGCACGGCTAGACTTGGTACTCCGCACGTCTATGTCTCAGCGCTGACGTTTTGGCCGGACCACAACCTGATGAGCCAGTCTTATAAGCAAGATCGCTCCAAGGTGATAGTCAACGGAAGTACTGCCATGAACCTGCGGAGTGCAATCCCACTGTCTGTACAAAACACCCAAAGTATAATCTGGAGTCTATCATATTCACCAGACGGCACGTATATCGTATCCGGCTCTTATGACAACACCATGCGTATCTGGGACGCACACACCGGTCAGCCGGTGGGGCAGCCGCTGGAGGGACATACCAGCTATGTCACATCTGTCGCGTACTCACCAGATGGCGCATACATCGTATCTGGCTCTGGTGACAACACCATACGTATCTGGGACGCGCGCACTCGTCAGCCAGTGGGACAGCCGCTGGAGGGACATACCAGCGATGTCAACTCTGTCGCGTACTCCCCAGATGGCGCATTCATCGTATCTGGCTCTTCGGACGACACCATACGTATCTGGGACGCACGCACTCGTCAGCCAGTGGGACAGCCGCTTGAGGGACATGCCCACCATGTCAGCTCTGTTGCATACTCACCAGATGGCGCATACATCGTATCTGGCTCTTGGGACAAGACCATACGTATCTGGGACGTACGCACTCGTCAGCCAGTGGGACAGCCGCTGGAGGGACATACCAGCCTTGTCAACTCTGTTGGGTACTCACCAGATGGCGCATACATCGTATCTGGCTCTTTGGACAAGACCATACGCATCTGGGACGCGCGCACTCGTCAGCCAGTGGGACAGCCACTGGAGGGACATACCAGCACTGTCAGATCTGTTGGGTACTCACCAGATGGCGCATACATCGTATCTGGCTCTCGGGACAACACCATACGTATCTGGGAAGCGCGCACTCGTCAGCCAGTGGGACAGCCGCTGGAGGGACATACCAGCCTTGTCGACTCTGTTGGGTACTCACCAGATGGCGCATACATCGTATCTGGCTCTCGGGACAACACCATACGTATCTGGGAAGCGCGCACTCGTCAGCCAGTGGGACAGCCGCTGGAGGGACATACCAGCCTTGTCGACTCTGTTGGGTACTCACCAGATGGCGCATACATCGTATCTGGCTCTCGGGACAACACCATACGTATCTGGGAAGCGCGCACTCGTCAGCCAGTAGGACAGCCCCTGGAGGGACATACCAGCGATGTCAACTCTGTCGCGTACTCGCCAGACGGCGCATACATCGCATCTGGCTCTGATGACAAGACCATACGTATCTGGGACGCGCGCACTCGTCAGCCAGTAGGACAGCCCCTGGAGGGACATACCAGCTCTGTCTACTCTGTTGCATACTCACCAGACGGCGCATACATCGTATCTGGCTCTTATGACGACACTGTCAGAGTCCTCAAGGATGTGATAGGTGATAAGTAAGTGGTATGGGCGACTGATAGCCCAGTGACCAAGTGGATATGAGAGAGAACTGTAATTGACGAGGAGGTCAAGTTCTTGGTCTGTAACCTCGAACTTGCCCTCGGTTATATACAGCAGAGCGCACAGCCTTGTATCTACGTATACAAAGAACGAGTCATAACTAATTTGATATCCGATATGAAATGAGAAACATTAGTCAGACTTCTGGAACATTCTATGATCACGTGACACATGACTAAGAGACCCTGATGACAAAGATTAGATAAAGATGACACATCCATATAACTGTTCCATAAAAGGTATGTGTCTGAAGAAAAGATAATAAAATAAGATATAATAGTTGGAAGCGTGTCAAGTCATGACACTACCCCCCGTCTAGACTCGATGGTCCCTCTGAGCTCGTTTGTTTTGCTGATGAAACTTTAATAAGGCGTCCCTCGCATTGATCAGATGTTCGTATGGTTCCCAAGTGTTGTCGGCGGGTCCATATCCTTTCCATTTGATGAGGTACTTGACAACACCCCTAGTTTTCCTAGAATTGAGAACTGTTTCTACTTCGAATTCTTCTTCTCCTTCAGGGGTAATAACCGGAGGGAGAGGTATAGATTCTCGTTGATAAGGATCGTTTTGTTTTAGGAGTACTTTCGAAACGTGGAACACTGGATGCACTTTCATGGTATGGGGTAGTTTTAGTTTGAAAGCGTGTGTTCCAATTTTTTCTAGTACTTGGAATGGTCCTAGTCTTTTTGCCGCGAGTTTCCTGGATGGCCGATCCGTTTGAATATCCCGACTATCAATAAAGACTTTGTCTCCAACGTTGATCTTTATGGGTGCCCTATGTTTCCAATCATAAAACTCTTTTATCTTTTGATTGGATGTTTCTAATGCGGCACGTAGTTCGTCAAAACTGTCTTTCAACCAATCGGCCCGTTCATCCGCTGCTGGTACGTCTTTAGTATCTGTATCCCCTATGGTAAATTGGGGGTGGAAGCCGTAACATGCAAAGAACGGTGTTTTGCCCGTGGATGCTTGTATGCCGTTGTTATAAGAGAATTCTGCCATTGGAAGTAACGCAACCCAGTTGTCCTGTCTATGAGATATGTAATGCCTGAGGAATCCTTCGACCACTTGATTAGCCCTTTCTGATTGACCGTCTGTCTGAGGTCGATAGGCGGTGGAGAAGGAAGGTTTGATGTCCAGACGTTTGTACAATTGACGTAGGAATTTGGAGTTAAAGTTGGGGCCCCTATCTGATATGGTTTTCTTTGGTAAACCGTGCAGTTTCCAGACATAAGTAACAAATAGGTTAGCAACATCTATGGCCGTGGCGTTTGACGTGGTTGGAATAAAATGGACCATCTTGGACAATCGGTCGACTACCGTGAGGATTGCGTCGAATCCTTCTGATTCCGGTAACTGTGTGATTAGGTCATATGTAATCTCTTCCCAGGGTCTTAGAGGTAATTCAATGGGGTTGAGCAGGCCCGGGGGTACTTGATTACTATGCTTGTTACGTATGCAGGATTCACAGTGGGAGACATAGTCGTTAACTGCCTTTTTCATAGATGACCAAATATATTTCCTAGAGACTAGTTCGTAGGTCCTGAATTGTCCTGGGTGTCTGGCAGCTATGTTGTCGTGACGGCTTTCCAATATCAGTTTACGTAGTTCTTTGTCGTTAGGGACATAGATCTTGCCCTTGAACCGTAGGAAGCCATCGTCCCATTCCCAGTCTTTAACCTTTTCGTTATCCCGAAGCGCTGTGATGACTTTTGACAAGCGTGCGTCTTCTAATATACCATCTTTGACCATTTGATCTAAGTCATGATCTGGCGTTATTGCTGCAATGAATATTTCTGGTGGCAGCAAAACGGAGTTTTCACCCCCCCCTTCAGGACGGTGTTCCTCCTTGCGAGATAAGATGTCAGCCCTTTTGTTTTGGGCACCTGGTCTATATAGGATCTGGAAGTTGAAATCCGCTAAGAAGTTTGCCCAGCGCGCCAGACGTCCCCTGAGTTCTTTGGTTGTTTGGAAGTACCCAAGGTTTTTGTGATCTGACAAAACCTGTATAGGCAATTCAGTGCCTTCAAGCAGATGACGCCATTCCTTGAAGCATTTGATAACCGCTAACAATTCCTTGTTGTAAATATCGTAGTTTCTTTCGGCTGGCGAAGATGATTTGGATAAGAATGCAATAGGATGCATTTTTCCATCATCGGCAATTTGAGAAAGTACTCCTCCTACGGCGTAATCAGAAGCGTCCGTTTCGAGATAGTATTGTTTGGCCGGGTCAGGTTGGATTAACAATGGTGCCGATTTGAGCGCGTGTTTAAGAGCTTCGTAGGCTTCTTGGGTGTCCTTGTCCCAATTCCAAATAGTATCTTTACGAAGTAGATTGAACAGTGCTCGAGCTTTGCCGGAGTAGTTGGGTACGAATTTACGGTAGAAATTCACAAAACCCAGGAATTCTTGAAGTGATTTGACGTTATATGGGACCTTCCAATCCACTGCTTTAGTGACTTTTTCTTGATCAACCCGGATACCTTCTGGTGACACAATTAGGCCTAAGTAGTCAATCTCTGTTACGTCGAAGAAACATTTTTCGAGGTTGCAATATAAGTTGTGTTTCTTTAAACGAGATAGTACTTCTTTAACATGGCCTGGGTGATCTTTAGGATCCTTAGAGAAGATTAGAATATCGTCAAGGTAGACAATTACAAAGATATCCAATATATCTCGAAGGATGTCGTTCATGAAATGTTGGAATGTGGCAGGGGCGTTTGTCAGGCCGAAAGGCATCACTAGGTATTCGAATAGGCTGTATTTGGTCTTAAACGCTGTTTTCCATTCGTCTCCTTCGCGGATGCGTACTAAATTATAGCCCCACTTGAGGTCTAGCTTAGTGAATATTTTGGCACCGCGAAGTTTCTCGATGAGATCGTTTGTACGCGGGAGTGGATAAACGTTTTTGATCGTCATGTCGTTAAGTCGCCTGTAATCGATACACATACGTAACTTTCCATTCTTCTTTTTGACAAACATAACTGGGGAAGCCATTGGTGATTTAGAGGGACGAATGAGACCGTGTTCAAGTTGCCTTTGTATCGTAGACCGCATCTCTTCGTCTTCTTTAACCCCAACACTGTAGATTGGACCATGTCTGGGTCTGGCGTCTGGTTTGAGGTCTATTTGGATGTCATAGGGTCGATGAGGGGGAAGTGGACTCGTTTCTTCTTCTGCAAATACTTTATTGAATTCCTGATAGTTCACAGGTAGCTCTGTAGTTGACGCTAGTTCAATGTCTGGGGTGTGTCCGGAGAATATAGTGTGCGCCGTGTGAAGGCAGTTTTTTGCGCAAAATTCAGAGTTAAAGGACACGCTTTTGTCCTTAAAATTGATAGTTGGATTGTGTACACTTAGCCAGGACATACCCAGCACTAAGTCGTGTTTACCCACATCCACAACGTAGGCACTGAGGACTTCGTTGTGCCCAAATATCTCAAGGTTGAGGGCGCAATATTCGGTGACTTGTCCCGATGCTATGTCGCGCCCATCGATGACGCGGAGTTTTCTTGGTGTCTTTAATTTTTTTGTAGGTATTTTAAATTCATCAATAAGACGTCGATTAATGAATGTGGAGGTAGCACCAGAGTCTAGCATTGCCCAGCCGTGGAATCCTTTCATTGTGTAGGTGGTTTTTTTGTCAGGAGTGGTTTCAAGCGGATGCGCGCGGAAGTAGAGTAAAAGTTGAGATATATTTCCTAGACTCATACATTCCAATTCATCTATAGTATTGTTGTTGCACGCATTTACTTTGTTTAAGATTTTGCCCAAAACAGATCTCCTGGCTCTGTTCAGGCGTCCTCTTTTTCCGACCCTTCTTCCTCGGATTCCACTTTTTCAATACTGGCTTCGTAGCCCGACATGGGACGACTTGGGCAATCCTTTGCCATATGCCCTTTGCCTTGGCATCTGTTACAAATCATCACCGACTTTCCTTTCCCCGCACTATCTAAGTCCATTGGCCCAGGGCCTTTGGGGTCGCTCGGCGTACTCGGTGCTGGCCGAGTGTCCTTTTTTAGCGAGTCGAAAGTCATCTTTACTTCTCCATCTTGGCCATCCCATTTCACCCAAGGCGCGTTAAACCCTTTAGCGTTTTTTGCGATTTTAGTTACTTTGCCGCGAGTAGCGCGTCCATCAGTTCCAATAGTAAATACGCGGTCGCCCTTTGTTAAGAGAGCCTTGGTGGTCGTGGCTTGCGTTGTGGTGGTAGTAGTTGTACGGGCCGTGGTAGTGGAAGAAGGAGAGGATGTAGTTTTGGGTTTTTCCGCCTTTGCGAATTGCTGAATATGTTTATCGATGAGCAATGCACGCTCAGCGACTTGGTTGAAGGAAGTAGTGCCGGCCGGATCGAAGCTTTGTGCCAACATGCTATGTTTAACCTCCATAGACAGGTGGTCGTAGAACATGTCTCGTAAGGTAATGTCGTTATATCCCAAATAGGCTGATAGTCTCTGGAACTCGGTGAGGTAATCTTGGACAGTTCCTTTTTGGCGTAATTTTTTGAGTTCCTGCCTGTGGTCATCTCCTTCGTTGAGTTGACCATAGCGGGCGTTCATTTCTCGCCAGAACAGGGTAGTGTCGTGTAACCATAGTACTACTTGGTTACCGAGCATGTCAACTTCTAAGTACGATTGAACCCATTGGCGAGCCGACCCAGAAAGGTAGGAAATAATGAACGCAATCTTGGCGTCCTCTCCATGGTTGGGCATGTTGGTATCCATAAAAAGGCGACACGATGTCATGAATTTACGCAGCTCCTCCCGTTTGGAGCCATCAAACTTGTCAGGCTTAGCCATTTTGACTTGCCCAACAGGACCAGCCGGAGGTTGTAAAGGAGGTGGTTGTAAAGGAGGTGGTTGTTGCTGTCCGCCTTGTTGGCCACCAGCCCCTTGGTTTCCTCCTGGAGGTTGCGGTAGATTTTGATTGGTTATAACGGTATTTACAAGGGCTTCAATGCCCACTACTCGGTTGAAGGTATTGGTGACGTCTATTCCGGCTAAGCCGAGTTGTTCGTCAAAATGAGTTCGGTCCTGGGTCATTTGAGTTTCCAAATCTTGTATTTCTGTTCGTGCTACAGCCAGATTGCCTCTAATATCGTCTACAGCTAGTACAACGTTTGTCATAGCGTTACATAGCCATGTGATCTGTTCCCCCATTGTCATATCTCCGAAATTGGGAGGGGGTGGAGCCGCCATCGTTTTCTCTTTTTCTTTTTAAGGTATTAAAATAAGATGGAGCTGCGACCTCTTTCTCTTCGTATGCTGGTGGCTCCTCTGTATACAGATACTCCCACTTCTGATACCACAGTAACCTTGCTAGATTTGAAGCCCTCTTTTTGTAAAGGCTTGTATAAGTGTCGGGTAGGTCGACCAGATATAAACCAATATTTCCGTTTGGTTTAATTGTCCAGCCAATATGGGGCAAGATTTTTGGTTCGAGCGGCGAGGTTTCAGGGTTTGGGTACCTGAGGGCAGGTAGCGGTCTTGATTGGGGAGAAGGTGCACTGGCCAATGGTTCGGCGCGAGTGTTTAGAGGCGGTATCACTAAAAATGAGCTCAATGACTGTTGGTGACAGAGGGTGTTGGTGACGAACTGTTTTTAGAGGCGGGATTTGAATTGATAGAAGGTTTCTTGGATATAGTAGGCGTCTCTTTTTGGGCAATAAGGGCACTTAATTGTATTAGACCCGTCGTTTGGTCTAAGGCAGATATTACAACTGGGGGAGCCGGGGGGTGTGACAAAGCACTGCTGAGCCCGGTTACGCAGTTGTTGAGGTTTGATGGGGATATAGCGAATAGTAGATTCGCAAGGTCCTCCCTTTCGTACTTCGGCTGGAGTGTAGGTTTTCCAGCAACGGACTTCGGGGTGAAACCAGTTGCAGTAGCAACAACGGTGGTGTTCCTGGAGTGCCAGATTTAGTCGTGCGTTCACCTAAAAAGGCTACTCGATCAATAGTTAACCGCTTCTGATCGCTAACTCTTTGCCTCTATCACTAGCGTTGGACAGTCACTGCCGGCTTATAGCTATAAGCGTCCGGTGTGGTATCTGCAAGCGGTGGTTTTGGCTGACTAAGAGCGCTGAGCGGAGGATATGAATCCTATAGAGGTGAAGATTACACTACAATGGGGCGGTACTCCCTGGGTACTGATTGCAGGTCCTCGCTTTTGATTATTACGAGGGTCACCCTGGATCAATCGATTCCCCAGACCAGCGCTTGTCCAAAGTAGGTTCTCAACAAGTATAATGAGGGGGCAACAACGACGAGTGGTTTGGCAGCGTGAAGGGCTGTCACGACGACTCGGAGAAGAACTTGACCTAATGTCAGAGTCCTCAAGGATGTGATAGGTGATAAGTAAGTGGTATGGGCGACTGATAGCCCAGTGACCAAGTGGATATGAGAGAGAACTGTAATTGACGAGGAGGTCAAGTTCTTGGTCTGTAACCTCGAACTTGCCCTCGGTTATATACAGCAGAGCGCACAGCCTTGTATCTACGTATACAAAGAACGAGTCATAACTAATTTGATATCCGATATGAAATGAGAAACATTAGTCAGACTTCTGGAACATTCTATGATCACGTGACACATGACTAAGAGACCCTGATGACAAAGATTAGATAAAGATGACACATCCATATAACTGTTCCATAAAAGGTATGTGTCTGAAGAAAAGATAATAAAATAAGATATAATAGTTGGAAGCGTGTCAAGTCATGACAGACACCATACGTATCTGGGACGCACGCACTCGTCAGCCAGTAGGACAGCCGCTGGAGGGACATACCAGCTATGTCACATCTGCTGCGTACTCACCAGATGGCGCATACATCGTATCTGGCTCTGTTGACAACACCATACGTATCTGGGACGCACGTACTGGTCAGCCAGTGGGACAGCCACTGGAGGGACATACCAGCACTGTCAGATCTGTTGCGTACTCACCAGATGGCGCATACATCGTATCTGGCTCTGAGGACGACACCATATGTATCTGGGACGCACGCACTCGTCAGCCCGTGGGACAGCCGCTGGAGGGACATACCAGCTCTGTCGAATCTGTTGCGTACTCACCAGATGGCGCATACATCGCATCTGGCTCTGGTGACAACACCATACGTATCTGGGACGCACGTACTCGTCAGCCGGTGGAGCAGCCGCTGGAGGGACATACCAGCTATGTCCAATCTGTCGCGTACTCACCAGACGGCGCATACATCGTATCTGGCTCTTGGGACAACACCATACGTATCTGGGACGCACGCACTCGTCAGCCAGTGGGACAGCCGCTGGAGGGACATACCAGCTATGTCTACTCTGTTGCCTACTCACCAGACGGCACCTATGTCACCTCTGCCTCTCTGGACCAAACTATTCGCATTTGGGATACGCGACATCAGCAAAAGACCCAATTGGTATATACCAGTAGATACCAGGTATATACCTCCATACCAATTTATCCCTTCCCCCCCTGTTTATAGCGCTGTATATCTGGTATATAGCATGTAGCTATCTTTATACCACATATATACCAGCTATGTATCTTCCCTCTTCAGATATATACCTCCTATATAGCATGTACATAGCACCTATATACCACTTGAAACCTAGCATACAGGGTATATACCAGGTATATACCGGGTATGTACCTGGTATATGTCATATATATACATTTCCGGAAAGGTGCATACCTGGTTTATAGCAGGTATGTGTCTGCTCGGGAAGGTTTATACTTGGTATATACTGGTATGTACATGCCGAGGTGGTACGTGCATGCTATGCATTGGGTTATATGCCGCCCAAAATAGTGCTATACTGCATTCGTGCCATCCAGCCAGGCTTAGAATCACACGGAAATAGCGCATATATGCGCACGGCTATGCACGTGAAACAGTTGTATTTTGGCAAAGCAGCCAACGCTGTATGTATGTACATGTATGCTACGTTCATATACTACACTGTGGCTACGGCCGGCGGATACGGCGGGCTGCAGGCGAGGGAAAGCAGTGGCGCGGCCACTTTGGTTTCAGGTGATGGGCATGCGGTGATCCGCTACCCATAATGATTATGCCTTCTTCCGGCTTTTCTCGAGTGTCGGACGCGGCGTTGACTTGATGTGAGACCGGACGCGAGTGCTGGCGAGTTAGGTTGGCCACAGGGAAGGCAACAGCGTGCCAGCAGCGGTTCATGTTCACGCAAGCGGCAGGGACTGGGCACGGCTGATCGGCGTTGAGATTGAGACATGTTGGGGGACGCAGGCCGGGGGCGGGGCAGGCGTGACACGCGTTAGCATTCAATGCTCAGTGATAGGCACATGTCACTGACCCCTTCGACGCACAAGTTTAGCTCCCCCCTTCCGCTAGGCTGCCAAGAATGGGGCGCTCGGCCATAAGCAAGTACTCGTCGGGGCCACACGTGAGTAGATGGCGGGTGGAGAGCAGAACGAGTGTCGGGGTTGGGGCTGAGCGGTTGATCGGCGTACAACGGGCAAGCAGCGCGCGCACAAGACGCGACTGCAGCTGTGACCAGGAAAAGGCGAGTGGAGAACGCGCACCAGTCAAAAAGGGCCAGTTAGTGTTGGTAGCAAACGATGGGCGAGTGGACAACTCACCGTCTACCGTTGACATGTGACTGACAAACCGCGTGGTGAAGGGTAACGACCGGCGGCGACGACGGAAAGAGAGGTCAGCAAATGGTGGTACAGCCGTAGCGTGTCAACGTACTGGACGAAATTCGAGCAGATTTAGCGTTCGAACTGATGGGAGACGAGGGAGAAGGGGACAAAAAGAAATGTAAGCGTAAGTACAGCATCAACCTCGCACCTCGGTACGTACCAAGGCATCAACAGCAAGTTGCTGAACAGGTCGGTTAAGTCGTCCTCTTCAACTGTCGAACCTACGCCCGACGACGGCCAAATATCGGCACCACTGCCCAGCATCGCGGTCGCACTCTCGAGCACAGCAAGAGTCTTCGTCCTCCGGTCGTCGTCCGACGTGATCGACCGCATTGCCCACGTTCCCTGGTAACCGCGCGACTAGCTCGCGTTCAAGCCTCTAAGCGAGTCGACAGCGATCAAGCTCCACCCTCGTCCATCGACCGTGCGCGGACTCGGATCCGTGCACGAATTGCTCCACGCGAATCGGTGCGTTGCAGGAGCGTAAAGTCGCACAGGCTAGGCATGTCCGCGACCGTCGCAGCGGTGGGCATTGCGGGAGGTCGGGAGGTGAAGTTGAACAGAAAAACGAAAGATCGTGGATGCGGACGGGTGGTGGAGTTGGCAAGTTCGGGAGGGCCTGCGAAAGCACGTGATGGGTCACTCAGGGTCCATAGCAACCGTTGTCAACCTTTTTTCACGTCAACTCCACCTTCACCGTCCTTTCGAACTGCCAACTGCGCCGCTCTCGATCAACGACACCCTCTGCCTCGACCGCTACCCACCAGCCGTCCCACGACCTCCACAGCGCGTCTAGTACACTTCGCTTTGACGCTGCCGCTTCGCTTCAGACTACTTGCTTATCCGGACGCGAAGGCGGGTGAGTACTCACCTTACTCTAGACCACCGCTGATTCACTTTCACCTTGGACTACCCCACACATTCCATCTTTCGACCATTGTGCTATGAGCGTGTTACATCCGCTGTGGACGTTGGCCCGCCTGCGCAGTGCCCCAACGTCGTGTAACAGACGGGCACTCGTGCCATGGCGGTAAGGCATCTACTACTCGACATGTACCGTGTAACACTGAACGAAATAGACTACGCAGAAAATGTTGAGCTCGCTCTCTCGAACGGTGAGTAACCATACTCACTCATCGTTTGAGGACCATATTGACGCGCTTGCGCGATTCCGCACATCTTCTCCTATCGTAGCCGTGTCACGACCGAGGTTTCCTTCACGCGCGCATGCTACTTGCCCGCTGGGCGCGCCGTATCCACCTCGGCACCGGGATTGCTCCCGCGTTGTTCGACGTCGACACGTGGTCAGAGCCATCACTGACGGATACACTCATTCCCCGACCCGCTTGCCGTTAGACAAGACAAGTGAATTGGGAACCTAGAGCGGTCAGTAGAGGCTAATCGCATGAAATAACACACTAACACGCTCCGTGTATGCGTTATCTCATCCCATGCGTCTCGATGTGCGCCTCAGGCTTCTTGCCCATGACACGCAGCTGACCTTGGGCTCAACCGCCTGCGAGCCACCGCTGCCAGCCACTGCACGCTGCCCCGCACCGCCGCGCGTTCTGTTGTAGCCGGGTGTTACCACCCGCCGCTTCTGATCCTACATTAAACAAAGCGCAGACTGCCTTTCCTCACCCCGAGCCTGCCATGTCCGCTGCTTGTTGCAGCCACAGTCTATTATATATGCACGTATGATGAATGTAGATACGCGTAGCATGGATGTATGTAGATGTAGTGTTGGCTGCTACGCCATTATATAATGTTTAATGTGCCACAACCAGAGAACCGCGCGCATATATGCGCTATTTCCGTGTGATTCTAAGCCTGGCTGGATGGCACGAATGCAGTATAGCACTATTTTGGGCGGCATATAACCCAATGCATAGCATGCACGTACCACCTCGGCATGTACATACCAGTATATACCAAGTATAAACCTTCCCGAGCAGACACATACCTGCTATAAACCAGGTATGCACCTTTCCGGAAATGTATATATATGACATATACCAGGTACATACCCGGTATATACCTGGTATATACCCTGTATGCTAGGTTTCAAGTGGTATATAGGTGCTATGTACATGCTATATAGGAGGTATATATCTGAAGAGGGAAGATACATAGCTGGTATATATGTGGTATAAAGATAGCTACATGCTATATACCAGATATACAGCGCTATAAACAGGGGGGGAAGGGATAAATTGGTATGGAGGTATATACCTGGTATCTACTGGTATATACCAATTGGGTCTTTTGCTGATGGACTAGTCATACCAACGGGTGTGCCCCGAGAACCTGACAACTCTCAATCTCAAGTTGCACAACCTTTGCGCCTTACTTCCGAAGACAAGTCTACCGAACAACGTGTACTATGTAACCTTGGCTGCTGGATCGACTGCCCTCACATGGCTTGGACGTTACGAGAAGATGGGTGGATAGTGCACGACAACGACAAACTCGCTTGGGTTCCCCCCGATCTTCGCACGACCCTCGTAAGTCCACAAAACTCCGCAGTGATATACAGGCGTGGCTTTTTGCAGCTTGACCTAGATCGCAACAAGCTTGGGGATCGTTGGACTGAGTACTTCCGGCCTGGGCGGCATATGAGCCCGTGATTGAGTCAGTTCTTGCACATAGCTATATGTTAACCTCCAATGTGTTACGAATCTCAAGGCTAGTCCTATGAATAAATGACTTATATCTTCCTTCGTCGCCGAGTGATCGTTTTGTGGTCAAGTACGTTGACCGGCGTCGACCTTTGCTGTCCTGTTACTTTCAGCTAGCTTGACAAGCGCCGGAATTTGAAATGGTAAATCGGGCGGTTCGGCTTACGTTAACTCGCACTGTTCAATTCCTATCGTCCATCGTCCGCTACATATCTACATAGGCTACCACCGTTTCACTTGAATACAATACAACCTGATAGCAATCACATAATGAGAACTTCAGGTGAGTCCCCGCCATTCGATCTTGAGCGAATGCGGAAGACTTGTTGTTGACCCCGAGGCGCGTACCCACTGGGCGACAGCGAGCCGCTAGTCGCACATACGACCGTCGTTCCACTCTCTGCTATCGAAGTCTCGTTCGCGACTCGGGAGTACATTTTAATCTGCCCCGCCAACTCGCCGACCAACTCGAGGCTAGTCTCGGCTGTCGAGTCCTTCAATTGATATCGGCCTGCAACGCGCGAACCGGGGTCCGACGCGTCTCGACTATCACGAACCGTCTTGCGCTTGGCGTCCAATATGTCCGATGGAGCCACCCCCTTGTGTGCCTCGTGCATGGTATACTTGACTCAGCGGATCCATCAGCTACCATTGAAGATGCAACAAGCTTAGCGTCGCGCCTTCCGGTGCGTGAGCGCTCAGACGCGTGAGTTGGCTGTTTGTCTGAGTAGAAGGGTCACGGCTGTGGGGGTAGGCGTTTTCAGACGGTTGGAGGTTGTGCATTCGAGACCTTCGGAGAAGGTGAGTACTGGGGCGAAATCCGTTTGACAAGGCGATCGCGAGGATCAAGACGAATAGTAGCGAATGACTGTGAAGTAAAATGCTGATCAGGCAAGAATATGTGGCGGCTGCGGTTTAGTGCTTGTGAGTACTTTGCCCATCTGTATATGATTACCGCAGCTGATCTCTTGATTAGCGGAAACTACTTCCTACTACGAAACGAGGAGTTACGCTGCCTCTGCGAAGCGAAATCGAGCGTCTCAAGGCGTCTCGTCTCTACCAAACCTACGGCACCTGCGACAAGTGGACCAATACGAGACGCAGACCTCCCGCTCGCAATCCTCGAAGCCTCGCTTGGTATAACCAGCTCAAAACGATCCAAGCCTCGCCAGACCTTCGCTTCACCCCCGTCCACCTCTCCCTTCCCTCGGATCGAAGTTCAAGTCCACATAGTCTCCTGGTCTAGTAACTTTCGACAACTTGCTACTACACGCGTGGGCGACGTTGTTTCATGCTAGCTTGGCTATCGGACTGAGTGTTTCGGAGTGTTGAAGCTCATGGGGTGCGACACTAGGAGAGGGCGGACCGAGTCCGGAGGGTAGGGCTGAGAGAGGAAAGCAAGAGGAAGGTGGATAGGTCCGATTTGTGAGACATGGAGGCGGAGAAGAAGTTTTTGTGGGTGAGCGGGGTGTTGTAAGAGAGACTGTCTAGTTTTTGAGTGGGTTATCGTCAGTATGTTCATTCTCGGCATATTTCGTGTGCTGGTATGCAGCGGATCTCGTGAAGGTCGTCTGTTCGACCTTGATTTTCGCCTTGTCCTATTTTATCATACAAAGGCCGGAGACGTACGATATAGCAAACTTCGAAAACCAAAGACGCCCGTGTCAGACCCACTCACGCCACCTCCCCTAGTAGCTCTACACATGTCGGCCCAACGTCCTCCAACCCAAATCTAGACGCAATCCACCCGTCCTAGTCTTCGGGGTTTTACTCGTCCTAGTCTCCATACGCCAGCGCACGCACTGGGAGGATCAAACAAACGCCCTCGGTTTTCCGAAGGCTGCTCACGCTGGCGTACTTTGCATGAGACGTGTTCTTGGGAGCGTCGTTTCCGGTCGCCAGCTTGGATATCCGAGGTGTGCTATGTTGAAGCATACGGCGTCGGAGATGCGCGAGCGGTTCGTTGCGCAAGTAGAATGGTGCGAAGTGGAGGAAGTTCGGGGACAAATGGGGGCGCGGGAAAACTGGATCAAGGTTGTGAGTGAGATTGACGAGGTATGTCTCGCCCCGTATTGATTCCTCGTTCTGAATCACTCATCCTGGATATCATAAGCAGTTCTTTTTTCACCTTCGAGGCGATTTACGAGCATTATCCTCAGTCTTCAGCGCAAACGCTCGCTATGAGCGCCGATACATCGATGAGGATAGTGAACACGTCAACGTAGCTGCACAATCTCTGTTGGCCACGCACGGAAGGGAAGGTTGGAGATTGGGAGAAGAACGGCGAAAAGGCTGCTGATGCTTAATTTCAAGCTAAGTTCTCCCAGGTTTGTGGGTATGGTGGGAGTGTTGGAGTTGCCTACGCCTATACTTTGCAGTACGGAGGGTTGGCTTTGGGTATATGCGCTACTATAGGCGGTCGTTCCAGATATCTAACCTGATACACGTTCTTCCGTTTGGTTATGGTGCTGATGCATATAGTAGTACTAGACCACGTTAGTTAATGGATAGACTATTTGAAGACGAGTGGACACAGTAATGTTGACCGCGAGGCGCGCGAAGAATGTGATGAGTCAATTATCTTGAACTGGGCTCGTTACGTTCAAGAAACAGTGCTATATCGATCCGGTAGGATCATTCCCCCTCTGCATTCGAAATATAGCTCGGCGTGCTTATCATTCAAGGGAGCCGAGGCCAAAGGTCGCACAGCAGCTAAGAATGTAAATAGAATATGCGCGAACACTGTTAACTTCATGGTTCCGACTAGTCTGAGAGAACAAGAAACAGGAAACACGCCTATATATGCGACCAGCGGTGCCCTTAACTTTGACTGTCACCCAAAACGACGATGCTTTTTCGAGATTTATATGAATCATCCAATCGAAAAATCTCATTGTACACATCTCTAGTCTCCGAACCTCAACCACGCATACATCTTGATCCACATCGTACCACATGTATTTCCGATAAAACACAAAGTAGTCGCGTCAACATGTCACTATCATGAGCTATTCAACAAGTGCTAGCGACGAGCCCAAGGACCTCAAGACTCGCTCGGAACCACCAGTTGCGAGAGTGGCTACCTGATCGGCGAGAGTACTCCACCTTCGGACTAGTTAAAATCTGGTTAAACTGCAAATGCCGAGTCTATTTGAGCCGAGGACACATAAAAAGAATCTGAAATACATACAACCTCTCGACCGTCACGTGATTTTCAGACAACTCGACAGCGAGCAAGCACAATCTCAAGTTGCCAAGTTTCGAGGACGAGGGGCCTCGTCCGCTTCCGCCTCCGATACCATATTCGGCACCCCACGAGCTTTGTTATTCTGACCGACCGGAATATCCCAATCATCACTCTCGGCTGCATTATTCTGACCCGCAGGAAGGCCCCACTAGTCGTTAACTGTCTCGGCTGGAAGCTTCGACCTATTCCATATACTCTCATTGGCACCGATCAGAATGAAGCTATGATATGAACAAACTCACTCTGGTTCGTTGTCTTCCTCTTCAAACTCGCCTGTACGTGCTCGACGTCGGCGGATACAGAGGAACGTTACGAGTGTCAACAGAGCGACAATCGACACAACGCCAACTGCGATTCCCGTTTTAGCTCCTGTGCTCAAGCTCGAGGTTGAACCAGAGGCGTGGCTTATGCTAGGGGGGCTACTTGTACTAGAGACGCCGTTTGTGCTAGAGGGACTATTCGGAACTGAGCTGGACGTGCTGGCCCTCGGGGGGTAGGAGAAGGTAAGAAAACCTGGGCGTGACTGATCCGAAAGTGGCCGTTCCCGTCGACCAGCGTGAGGTTATGCATTTTATACTCGAGTTCATCTTCTCCATGCTACTAGAGGGAGGACAGGAGAGCTTATCGTTCACGTACTCGATAAAGGAGATATAGACTTACTAAGATCGACCGATGACGGATATCGGACAAGTAAGAGTCCGGTTTTGCGGGATCCGCCCCGTCCAAGATAGCACTATATGAAGAGTATGAGGTCAAAACATCCACTAGCTGATGACAATGAGTTATACTTAAAGCTACTGCCGCTTCCGCCCGTCAGCCCCTCGACTGCGATACCAGTTCCTAAGGTATGAGCAGATTTAGTGCAGTGCAACAACTTTCTTCCCAATATCTTCGACCTTTGAACATGAACGTTATAGATGCTGTCGACCTAGGCGTAAGGCTATATCACAATGAAACGTTGGTGATTCGGTATACAATGCGATCAGAAAAATCTCACCGGAAGCTCATATCCAAGTCTTGGTAGTACTCGTCACCCCAAAGCCGCTCACGGAGACAGCTGGGTCTGTCGATGCGTTCAGCATGGGACCTTTGATAAGACTGGATCAATACATACTATATCGTCAGCCGCCAGTCTTTGTAAAGAACTCTATCTAACCTCGCATTCGGGTTATACCATACTAGACGACTCACACGGAACGTTCCTCCCATATACCTGAGTCTGAAGACGTGTGGACTGTAAACGAGGTTCTGAAGGGAGAGAAACGACTGGTTTAGACTGCTGGAGGGTTGAACAAGCACTATTATCAAGTTGGCATTAGATCGTCTATGAAACGGGCTGAAGTTAGTAGGACTGGTTGCATTGTGTTGTAGAACCACACCTACGTTCGCACCCCCATCGAACACTCTAGGTTAAAACGACTAGACAGTTAGCCTACACAACCAACCGAAGCATAGAACTACGCACCCAAATGCCTACAGCATCGTTCCGGTAGACCTCAAAGCCAGAGTCGAGTTCCCAGGCGCCGTCGCTCTCCAAATATCATCGCGGGCATCGTTCCAGTTGGCGGTATTATTCCAGTCGCCGAAGCCATAATCAATGAGCCCAGCGGTATTTTCTGCTGTACTATTTGCCATTTCGTGTCCGTTCGAGGTGGGGCGTCAGGACGAAGGGTGGATGGCGGCGCTCTCTCGTTGTGTGTTGAGCTGCATCGTACTTCGGTAGATGAGCGCTGCTCTGTCAAGGACTCACTTAATCAGCGGGCCCAGATCCGGCCCTACCTTATGTAATCTGATCCGGCCCACCGTTAATCAGGCATTGGAGGGGCGGTATCGGTATTGGCGGCTGAGATATTTCAACGTAGGCTTGACATTACAGGCAACCTTCTAGAAACATATATCAATACGCACCGACAAGAAGCCTGTTGTTCGATGAAGCCAACCAAGTAACCAAATCACCCCCACGACCCCTCCAAACCGGAACCCCTCTCAATGTTGAACATCAAAATCCCTCGAGCTCCCAATCCCCTCCTGATTTGGCGCCGAGATCGACACGACCTGGATCCGCTTCTTCTCCGCGAACGGCGCAGCCACGCTCAGCCTCCTTAACCCACGCCTCATCCATGTTCCGTTCTTGTCCTTTCTGGTAGACGAAGACGACTCGGCCTCGGAATCGTCCCGGAGCGCAGTCGTGTATCGTGTGGAGGCTGCTTCAGCCACCCAAGGAGGACGAGTACCGTCCGGGATGCTCTCGGGAGGTCATAGATGCCGACCGAAAGGAGAGTGGACACCAATATTCGTACTCGAAGCGCCGCTCACAGCAGTAGTCCCACACAGGCCTGTCCTCCCATTCGTATCCGTCGTCCCGCTCTTCCTCATAACCCCACTCCGCCCATAGCATCTTCATCTTAGCCAGTGATCGCAGCACCACTACCGAACTGATAGCCGAATATAATCGATGCCTTTGGTGTTTCGGCTTCTTGTTCCTATGCCTAAACCTTAGTGTCGGCGAACTAAAAGACACTGATGTGTACTAACCTCATCAGCATAAGTGGTCCTCGCCGTGGCCTCTCTGCTATACTCTTGACCATATTGGCATAGAACGGATAGGATCCCTTCTTCTGATCCACGACCAAACCGTTACTACACCGCAAGTCAAACCAAGCACGAATCACGAATAAACAGGAGCTACGCACGCTTTCACTGCAATCGAAGACCCATCTGCAAACTGTAACGGGACGTTGGACGGCGCTCGTTTAGCTCCTTCGTGATCACGCATGTCGGCTATGACTTCGAAAGACTCGAGCACATTCAAGGTGGCATCTTCGTTCACGTCGTCTCCCGCTCGAGCTGGTACAAGCTAACCAAATTGATCAGAAACATGCCAATAAGGTGTTTGCGATTAATACGTACTCCATAGAAGCCATGAATATCGAACGGCTACCCTCGGGATGCCATGAAAAAACGGCTGAACGACAGTACCCAACTCGTACGTGTCTTAAACCACGATCAGTGAGGGAGACACAGATCAAGCAGCCAACGAACCTCAACAATTTTCCGGATGGTTTTGGCCCTAAGATCGTTTCCTAACTCGGGATCGTCGTTGGTATATATAAAATGTTCGTTTGCAAGCAACCTCGGACGCTCTAGACGGTCTCAGATGGAGTGACTTTTCAGGGGATATATAGAGAGCTCATACCTATCATGCAAAACGTGAATGATACCGAGAAAACGTTGGCCATCGTGACGTGATTCTCGGAAGCAGTGAAGAACGTGGAGAAGTAACCGTGGTTATCCTCCCCCTCTAAGAACGCTTCAAGTCAATCTAAATATAGAAGGGCCTAAAAAAGCGCACCAGTTAGGGGCTGAAGCAGCTTTTGAATATCTGGCGCGTTGATTGCGGCCACAGGTTGATGCAAGTATATATTGGGTTTTACGATTTCACCTCTCGTCTCGACCTGATGGCCCGTTAGAGTCGAAAAGTCGGAGCAAAACGGACTTACACATGAAAGAGTAGCATACCAGCAGAGCCTATCGGATCATGTATAGTTTTGCGTTTTGTGAACCGACAGCGGTTTGACAGATAGCCGCAAGTGCGGAACGGTTGGCGTCTTTGAACAACCCGTCTCCCGAGGATACCTCGCGTACCTCAGGAATGCTCGGCGACAAGTTCGCGCATAATGAAATAGTAGCCCTATTGGAGAGACAACGAAGGTATTATGAGTTAATAGCACGTTCTGATGGTGATGCATACTCACACCCCGATCCTCTTGCTCAACCTCTTCGTCGTCATCCTGGACTAGTGTAACTTCGCAGAGACGAGAAGAGCGAGAAGCCATATATCTTATCTCTCTAGTCGCTTTCATACAAGGCCATCTACACGGTATTCCAGAATCGATAGCGTGATGACTAGGCGGTGGTGGTCGATGTCGAGTCTCCGATTGAGCGCAGAAAGCACGTGACATTTTCCCATGCCTACCAGTCCTACTTTGGAAGTACACACCTCATTAACGTTAAAACTTGCTCAAACTGGCGAGCATCGCCGGTTTCGTTGTATGCGATAGCTTGGTAATTGATCATTCTCCCATGGCTAACGCTTCTCTATGACAAACTACAATGCATATGACCGGTAGCTGATTCCGGCGAGATCCAAGAAACTGGATATACCCCATGAGAACTCGGGTAGTAAGTGCAGATAGAGAATCTAGCATAGTTTTCCTTTTGAAACGGTTTCTGAGAGAACCGATATCTTACTTTCCATCTCGGCCGGTCGAATGGGCATGGTAATCTCGGTTTGCTCGAGATTTTACCGTCATCGGCTCAGCCCCTCAGCCGGCCATATCTTTGAAAATGAACCTCAATGTTACTCATACGACGGAAATACATCAGAAACACTAAGCAGCAGTCCACCCAACAGATTCCAGACGGCAGATAGCCCAAACAAAACCAGTTCGCAACCATTTTCATCCACGTTGCAACTCAACACGCCAAAGACCAACGTTTATCACCCAAAGTATATGCTACTGAATCGGTGCTAAATCACCGCTATCGATCAAATTACCCACTACTACTTAGTAGAACGGAAGCTGGCGCTTGCTCGGCGCTCGTAGTAAGCGCTTATAGCTCGAATATCTGTATGCGACCAGTGTTGAGTTTAGTTACATTGCCCATGTGATGTGTAAAGGGTGAGCTCTTACCAACTCAAAGCCAAGACGATGCGAATGGCGGAGTCCAGTTAACTGGTAGATATGAGCTGATGGTGATAAGAAGGGTGAGTTGGCGATTTGAAGTGGGAAGCGTTCGTCTCAAGGGCCTCTAGTTTGAAGAAACGCTTCCTCTACCAACGAGACGAAGGTCGACTGGTTCGAAGACATCGACTAAGGAAGTCGCCATCACCTTGTTGCCGATATGGAGCTCAAGCAACGTACTTCTCTCGCACTTACCGGACGCGGACATCACGCAAAGGAACCGCCGGGACACGTTTAGAGGTATTTAGATTTGCCGGAAGAGCCAAACGGATCAAGGGGAGCGAAATGAATTTGGGCCGGTTAGATTATACAGTGGGTGGTCGTTAAGCTACTACGAAAGGGGAGCCTAGTCGGCTGAGTCAATTTATAACGGAATCAGATGAGATACAAGCTCACACGACTGGTCAGTGGTCTAGTTCAGTTTCTCCTAAGATATCCGCCGCATATCATGACCCTCGCTCGTTTGACGACCCGCGCTATCAACTGATATGCTTTCAATATAACCTCACGCCCACAGACGCTCAGCGTTGAGGACCACTCACCCCTAGTTAGATAGCTCCGTTTCTCATACTTTTCCTAACGATGCGGAGATATCATGGAGTCCGGACTCGTCATCTAATATAACCACGCAGGTCGGGAGTCCAGGTTGGTTTAGATGTCGTTGTTCGCCCGATCAAGTTCGACTCGATACAACGAAACTCCCAAAGTTGCTCGCCGTTAGTTTTCCACAGGTCTTTTGCGCAGTTGGGGAACGATAGATTGGGATCTAAGACTGTCGGTCAGAACTCGAGATCCAGAGCAGAGCTTGATAGGTTTGAGCTGTGCCCGAAAAAAACTCGTTAAGTGAGCCAAAGACGGTCGAAATCTTCTGAATGCATTTCTTAGCTACGTAAACCAGGAGAGATACTCTTTAGAACAACTGACAAATAGAGCAGGGTCGCGCTTGCTGACGATGGAGACGGTCTCGACCGACCGCTTTGTCGGTTATTCGGTCAGGTGAATGGATCGTAGCTTCAGCTAAATGGTTTTGTCTTTGGGCTCGTATTGAGTCAGAGATCAAGTCGGTCGACGTACCACGTGATGATGGTATAGCCTCTCGAAGCCTCATCGTTGCTGTGTGCCGGTGTGCAGACGTATGGGAGGTGGTCTGGGAATGTCGTTCGCCGTAGCTCCCTTTCTCTTACACTAGTTTTGGATGATTAGACTGGTCAACAGATTGGAAGTGTTGCATAATTAATACGAGGATGCCTGTCCGAACGAACGGAACATGGTGGCAAGAATTAGACGAGGTATCTGAGCACCAATCGGATCATTCGGCGGTTGATTATCAAACAGGGCGCTAAACTAGCAAACAGCCCTCATCTTGTCAGATCTCGATTTTAGACAGTCGCTTCAGGTGTTCCCATAAAGACATTTGTCACGGCTAGTGTGGCACAGGTAGCTACATGAATACAAAGCCCAATGAGCCGAGATTAGAGTACGCCTATACTATATCACCAGTGCACACTTCGGCTACCGCGTAGCGCCGACCTTTGTTTATTCACGGAAATATGAAACACAGTCCCCCACGAGCGCTGTGTACCCAGTAGGCCTTTCAGTCGTAGAGATCATACAAGACGTAGTCTAAACACAACGGCCGTCAGCGAGAACCAGTGAACACGATCGAGTTTATACAGAACCTGTTGAACCAGAATGCCGGCTTATTCTGAAGGGCTTTATACTCAATTGCGCGAACAAGAGTTGTGACAATGCATCAGCAAAAGGGGGTTTTGGCTTGAAAGTGCTTTGCGCAGCTTTGGCCAAAGGGACCTAGCTGTTTAAGTCCTTTCAAGATACAAAATTTTCCGAAGTGCTTTGAAGTGCTTTAAAGCTGGGTCACATGACTTCAAAGCACTTATATGCTAACATAAGATGTCTATTCAAGCTCATTCAAGGATAGGTATGGTACCTTGAGATTGCTTGAAAGCTACATGGCGGGGCGTGAAAGACACTATGCGGGCATTCAGGTCACATAACAGCAAGTAAGTACTAAAGCTCACCTAGTCGTATTTGATGCCCGGAGATCAGCTCAGGACTGGTTTTTCACGAGACACGTTTCATTGAATCAGAGTATATATACAGCATACTGAAATCAATGTTGTGACCACAGCCTACAATGATCATACTGGTGCATACATCCACCAAAGCTGCGCATATATTCAGAAAATACACTTCAGAGATTATGCATATTGTATATGAGTTACAACGTGTCCACATGATAACAAACAGCCCTATACCCCTTCCGAGTCTGAGCTATAATGCATGATACGGTCCATCTGGCCCCCTGCTAAACCACCGACGACGAGAGCGTCCGTATGCGCGAGAATCAGCCGCACATTCGCGCCTCAGTAACGCAATCCATGGTACAGGCCAAGTACCCACGGCGCAGTCCGTGGTCAAGAGACGCACGTGGAGTCTGCGTACGAGGATGAATCGTCGTGTCTGGATGCGACAACTGACGATGTGCGGTTACGCCGGCATGTCCGTGGTTGGCCCAAGTGTAGCAGTGTGTTCAAGGCGCCTGGGGTCACGGGCGTATTGTGTCTCGTCGTGCGCCGCGGTTTATGTGGGGTCGTAGCCCCGTTCATGAGACCAGCCAAGTGTCGCAAATGGCGTTTGCATGGGAGCGGCAGCGTGCGCGTGTTGCCCAGGCACATACGAGGCAAGAGGGATGCGTTAGCGGCGCTCAAAATTAAGAAATGAATGAATCACTTACCGTTCAAACACTCGGTCAATTAGACCAGCTCCGCTTCGGTTCTCCGGCATCAGACACGGCGCTGATGTGGTCAGGAGGCGAAGGCGGAGGGGGAAAACGGCTAGGTAGTGGTGGTTAGCACGCGGAAACAGAGACGCGGGAGAAAAAAAGTAGAGTAAAGAGACAACGCTCAGTCAAGGTATGTAGCGGCGGTGGGCAGAAAGGCGATCTAGCAAAAGCGCCAACGCTACAGACGAAAAAACGCAGGCGAGGCGAGGGCGGGGCGAGGGCGAGAAGACAATATTGCCGTGGGCCGGGCGCGGCGTACACGAGCGGGCGGGTCGGCTCGCTTGTTACTGGTCGAGGCGGGTGCGGTGTTGTGGCGGGGTGTTGGACGGAGAATGGCACGTGACGTGCCAATCAAGGTGCCATAGCAACCGTCACTTGGCGGTTTTTTTCACCCACCCTCTACCACACCCTCCTCCGCTGCCAACGCGACACCATCACCCGCCGGCGACCGTCACGTCTCTCTCGCCCACACCCTCACCCACGCTCTCCGCGTGCCCACCTCCGCCGCCCTCTACACTCGATTAACCTGGTGACCGTGGTAATTTTCCGACACGCCTCCTACCTCGCCCACATTCGCCACCATACGTGCTGCACTTGGCACGGCTGTCTGAACGGTACGCCCTCCATTCGCCATGTGATTTTGGCTGCTAACCGTCGTTTCGATACGCCCCTTTGCCTACGCTCACCCATTCATGTTTACGATCATTTGCCGACGGGCACATCTGATCGCCTTCCTCCTTCGTGGATATTTTACGCTCGGTATTGGCCCGTACCGTATGTCTCGGTGTGCGGCTCAATACACGGCGAACTCTCGCAGGTCTCGGCCTCGGCCTCGGCCTCGTCCACGTTTGGACGAGCCGCGTCTTCGCACGCGCCCGGTGCGTCCACACCCTCTCCTTGTCCAACTCCACACTAACCCTCGCCGCGAGCCGGCCCCTACGCTGGCCCCCGCCCCCCTCACTCGCGTCTCAGCTTGTTCGACTCAACTGGGCTCATATGGACCACGAACTGCTACACTCGGCAGCAACCGCAAGTGATTCAGTCGCGGAGATCGCCCACATCCTCCACCCACACCTTCCTACCCTCTTTTTGCTGCCACCTCCGCCTGTGCTGCCCACGCCGCCGGTAACGTACACGCGCTGTCGTGTTGTCTAAGTTCACGCTGACTTGCACGACGATTTGCCAGCTCTTGCCGCCATACGCACATGAATAATATGCTGCCGCTCCCTTCGGCACGCATTCTAGCGCCATACGTTCGTGTATTCGCCCTTGCCGCGGTCCCCGCCACCTCAACATCGGTGCCCGTTTTGCCCAACCGTGAATTGTCCGTGCAATCACTTGGCTTGCGTGGAATCAATCTGCGATCGCTGCGTCTCGGGACTCTGGCAGCCGCAACATGGATCTGAGCACCGCAACACGTTGCCGGCACTAACGCTCAACTGATCAACATGTTGGAGCTGCGGCTCACCGTTGTAACTCACCTACTGTATATATGTAGTTAATATCATTATGTTCAACCCAGAATAGTATTTCCAAATTCAAGATTTGTACTAGAATGAAGGTTTATAGCACTCACTTGAGGTATATTGTAAGTCAACATGAGCGGGTTTCAAGGCATGTATCATGACTTTGAAGTGCTTCAAAGCTAACTACTAAGACTTTGAACTCTCTCACATATGCTTTGAAGCACTTAAAAGCTATGTATGTCACCTTTGAAATGCTTGATAGTGCTCAGGGCAACCTTTAAAGTACTTTAAAGTACAAGTTGTGAGCTTTGAAGCATGTTTCAAGTGCTTTAAATATTGGACCTACCTTAAGGTGCTTTAGGTGCTTTAGGTGCTTTAAAGCACTTTAAAGCAGCCAAAGATGAGAACCATGTTTGCTGATGTGAGCCTGGCGTCGAGGTCAGGTACAGCATAACTAGATCCAGTCGTGAGGCTTTAGAAGACGCGTCTTCCGAGTCTACGTTGGTGCAGCGTTATCGCGGAGGTACAAGGCACTGGGACGAATAAACATATTAGTTTCAGGGGTTGCTTCTTTCAGGGGTCGGCCACGCGTTCGACGCGCCAATCGGTCACCTGACCGCGAGTCGCTCTGATCTGGTGGGATGACAGCTTCCTCTGGACGCTCGGCGCGGTGTGCTTATCGTTGACAAGTGAGGTCAATGGTTCGCGGTGACTAAGAACGTAAAACACACGAGTAAAATACTCAGCACAAACTGGAGGAACACTCGAGTAGACACAGCGTACGCACGCGACAAGTAGGTTAACCAGGTTTAATTCGAGTTTAGAAATACAATACAACGAGAGACAGGACCAGGCAGAGAGACAAATTGAATAAGACGAACATATGTTAGGTCGGACTAATGACGACCAGAGCCGCTTTACTGAATTGGCGCGCTTTGAGTGTGTTCAGGGCAACGCGAGCGAATTGAAGTGCGACAGCATTGTCATCAAACACAGGCAGGCTCCCCAATTGGTTCTTCATCGGTTCGATCCCCTCACATGCGAGTGTGTGCGAGCGGCTTAGCTTTGGTCTCTATCTCTGGTGTGGATCCTCGTCGAGGCACCGGGTTTTGAGCTCGGTCTTCCCCGCCAGATCTAGCCCGGTTAGTGGTCGCCTCCCGCAGGTGATCTACCTATCGTGTAGCCCCTATTTTCCTACCCGAGTCGCCTTTTCACGTAGCCTTCGCCTTTGGCGTAGATTTCCCCTTCGAAACAGGCCTAACTCTTGACGCACACCCTCCCTTCGGCATAGGCTCTAACACCGATACAGGCTCTATCCTCGGCATAGGTTCAGCCTTCCATCCAGAGTCCACCAGATGTTGATAGTTTCAGGCATTCAAGCATGGAAATACAGACTCGTGGCCGGTGGCATGGATCGAGGCGCTTTCCGGGGCATTATCTCCATCGGCCGGGCACGGCACCGAGAGTGAAATAGAGCGAGACGGAATGGAGCGGGCGGCGCCCAAAACGATACGAAGAATGGGTGGTTGCAACAATAGGATAGGTCTCAGCTAGGGAACGGGTGGTGCCAGGGTGGAAACAATTTGTTTGGGCTCGCTGAACTAGGAGTAATCGTGATAATCGAAGGGGATTTCAGGCCGTACAAAATGGAAAGTCGCAATAATATCCGCCTTCACACGGGTTTGGTCGAATTAGACATCGCGCGCGCCTCGTGAACCGGTGGTGCAGCAATAGCCGATCAGAGATCCGGTGGATGAGGAGCCACGAGTGTGACGGTATCAAGATCCTAGGGTTTCTCGTGCAAAACGTCGCCCAGAGAAGTGCTACTCGCAGTCCCAATGCTCCTGGTCGTCAAAAGGAGACTAGCGAGTCGTGAAACGTGAATATGGAAGTCTGCCGTAACCTCGAGAATCGTCGTGGACAGAACCCGCGTCAAGCTCCGGTTGACTATCGAAGATTGGACCCCGGCCGGGGTTTTGATATCCACAACGTCCGAATGATTACGAGCTGAGTATCCAGTACGGTCTAAACGTCTGCTATGGTTGAGTCGTCAGCTGCCGGAGACCAAATGCGCGCCATACTCTAGATGCTCACCGCGACTGACACTCAGGGTCTCGCCATATCCATTCTCGACATCTTGACGAAGCATCCCGTTAACCAAGTACGACTCTGACCTCCGCTTCGACTCCAAGTCTGACCCGTTCACGACCAGCTCCCGAATATGATCATCCGAATCAACCGAGTCAACATCCAAATCGAGCGGACGCGTGCCCAAGTCGAGAGAACCGATATCCCAGTCAGTTGGGAAGATTTTGGTTGTCCAGAGATGGCGGCGAGCTCACGCCAAGATCGTCATGTCGAGTTTGTCGATTCTAACCCTGGTGGATCCCGGCCTTTCTTCTTCGTGCTCCTCGTCCCACGGCGTTTGGTCGGCCTCGAACGGTATGCCACCATTCAGTATCTTGTGCCCTTCGGACGTCCTGTCGCTTTCCAATCTCTCATCCTGCGAGCCTCCAACTACTCAACGTCCTTTCGCCCACTACCGCCTCTTCTTTGCCACTTCCAGCTTCCGCTCCTCCTCGTGTTCGATATCGCGATTAAGAGCGACGAGGATGTTCCTCAAGTCTGAAACCTCGCGAATGTCGAAACTCCCAGCGACCACATCCACCTCCCCTCCGATTCGTAGCCACCATCTCCTCGTAATCCTCCCCATCCTCCTCTTCTGCCTCGCGTTCGGCGTAGCCCCCGCAGTCTCCCCACCGACCCTAGACGACTTGGCACGATACTTCGACTCCCAGCCAGACCCAAACTCTGACGCACGACATTATCCTCGCCGCTTCTCAGAGCGTCAAGGTCGCAGACACACCGAACATCGCACGCCTCTGACTCGGTTTGATATCCGATGATTCTTCGAAATGAGCGAGTAGCCGCTCGTGTTTGAGCATCCGGTCGATGTCTATCATACTTGGGATATGTCGAGGTCTTGCTTCTTTTCGTCTCGTTCTCGTGCTGGTGTAGGAGGGACGTTTTAGATGTTCTTCTCGGTAATCAAAAAAAGGATAGAAAACATACCATGGACGGGAACGGAAACACCAAAACGTTCTTGGAGTAGGTGAGAGCCATGTTGGAAGCTCGCGTCCCTTGGATCCGGCTGGAATGTCGAACGACGGCGACCCCTCGCTGGACTCTCGCCTTGATCGGGCCTCTGGTTCCAAGAACGGTTCAGACTCTTCGTCCGCGTCGAGAGGTACGTCCGACTTGTGTGGACCTGGCCCGTAGGCACCCAACCTCGAATATCTATACGATCCCGGACGCTGTCGAGACTCGGTTGTATCGATCCGGCGCGATATAGCTGCTTGGGCGTTTGGCAGGAGAGGGTGCGGGCAAGTTGTGTGGAACTAAAGCAGCCACCCAGTGCGACAATATCTTGCGTGTCGCGTGGCGCGAATCCGAGAGACAAGCTTAGCGGGGAAGGGAATGCTCCAAATCAAGGCGGTGGCAAGGTACCACCAGCGCGTGCCTGACCCGTCACAAGCGCCTTGAAGACCTCGGTCGCCTCCACGGATACCAATGCTCGGGGCCGGAGAAACTGGACGTGGCGGTATATGGGAGAACGACGATATGAGCCACGTAATCCCTCAACTACTGGTGGTCAACTTCGGTTAGACTCGGCCGGGCGTTGGGGGACTTTTGGGCAAGACAGACAGGTCTACTTCGGGTCGTTGGAGCCAACTCATGGGATTTGGGAGTGATCCGTATGTAAAGAAGAATATCAGCGAGGCCGGGGCGGTCGTATGTTGGCTGATGGATTCCTTTATCGGGCGGTTGTCGTTGATACGGGGCTGCGAGGTAGAATGAAGGGACATAGAGCGTGTATAAGTTAAACGATAGTGGGACAGAACGGAGCGAGCGTCCAGAGAGCGCGAATCAAAGCTACGCACTTTGCTTTCACCGCAGAGGCTCTGCCACAGACATCATCGGCTTGTGGTCTGACGGAAACTCGAGTGTTTCGGTTGACAGCAGCCTTTTATAAGCGATAACTAGTAATCGACAGGCCGGCCATCCGAAAGCAAAGTGGTCCCAAGAGTGTGTGTCAAGTGTCTGATACCAAGCAAAGACGAACTGCGACGGTCCGGTCCTCGTCGCAAGCTTGGATTCCTTGTGTGCGCATGGTCCGAGAAGGTCGTTCCGGCCTTGTCTAAATCTGTTGACCCTAGCGACACGTGCACCGGAAGCTCGGCTTTAAATAACCCGGTGACCGGCGACGTTCCGCTCGACCGCCAATAACAGTGCATATATACCCTAAGCCAATCCTTCGCTCCGACAGCGATTGGAGTAAAGCTTAACATATAAGTAGCGATGAGAGTGAAGCTTAACATATATGTTGAAAAAATTTCCAGGAAAGCTTGGAAACGCAGCCTCCCCGCTTGATCACTGGGAGCATAAGATTGAGCTCCCTCCCTTTGAGCTTAAGTCGCTTTATATGGCTTGTATGAACTAGCGTTACATTGGTTCTGGCGAGTCGCTGTTCGATACTATAAGCTTGGCATGATCAGGGGAGGCAGAGGGTTGGAACGATGATATAGGGCTATGTAAATGCCAGCTTGCGAACTTATCGGTGGTTTTGTTTCAGTCCTGGTTCTCTTTATCTCTCACTACTCGTATAAGTCTTGTATACATTGTTGGAAAAAGGCAGATAACATCGTGACTTGAAAAAAGACAAAGACTTCCACTCTATATGCATAGTCGGAGGAACAATACACGCCTGTACGCTGCAGCCAACATATTGTAACAAGGAGTCAAGACTCGAGTCACGAACTAGGTCAAGTGTAGGCCTCATAGCTGACTCGCGCATATAGCGTGGCTCCAGCGCGTGTAACGACTTGGATCGACTTGCTCTCATGTATATCAGGCGGCCTACGGGCTAGCTTGTACCCCAGCCTCCAGCTATGTATTCATCCTGTTATCTTCATACTCCCTATGCATCACAGAGCTGCTATCCATATTTTTCTATATGCTACTTACATGATGCGACCCGTGCAGGCTTGAAGGCTGGGAAGTGACTGTAACTTCTGACGATTGAAATGACGATGTCGGACGCAGACGTCTATGGTGACAGCAACAGTGATTGTAGAAGCTCTCAAGCTTTCAGCATCATATGGGGATCGATATTTCCGAATAAACTTGTACACCACAGATACCAAGGGCTGTGCGAGCGCTTGCCAAGAATGTAAATCAGGTGACCCGGCGCTTCGTTGCATCGACTCGACCCCGTCGTCATTGAACCATCTTGCAACTCGTCCTATTTCAGATACTCTTCTGCTCCGATGGACAAACTCACTGGTAAAATCAAGCAGAGCGTCAAGAAACGTAGCAAAAAGCCATATGACCGTACATCGAACACCCCGGGACCCTCGACCACGTCGAGCGCTGAGCAAGGAACAAATGCCCCAGCCATCGCTTCCACCAGCTCGCAACCGGCATGCGAGCAGATCACCCCACCTCTTTCGCTGAATACAGCACCCGCACTACACCCAGAGCCCAACGATGTTACGCAACCTCCAGCGGCGTCTATCACCCCGACGCCACGGACAAAACAAGTCACCGCACACGCTGGCTGGTTGGGGCTCGAAGCGTTTCTGAAGGTCACAAGTAGACTTACTCAACCCCTTTCGCCGTTGAAACAAGCCGTCGGTGGTATGTTGGAGGCTGTCGAGACCGTCGAGGTAGGCGGAGGCTGTGCTTATCGTTCGGCATCCGATTGATAGTCTGGCATAGCTAGCAGCCCGAAATCGCGACGACTTTCGAAAGCTGAAAGATGAGCTTGACACTTTATTCAGCGATCTCGCTGGATACTTCAGCGGCGATACGCCACCTACGATGACGCCCAGTATCGTCAACCTGGCACAGTAAGCGACGGCTTTACCGACTGGACTGTCGAGCTAACTAGCGAGCGCAGAGGAATCAAGCAAGAGCTCATAGTCATCCAACAAAAGCGACCCCACGGTAGAATGAAGGATTACTTCAGCGCAGAATCAGAAGCTGACCTGATACTGGAACACTATCGTAGCCTGGAAGGGCTGTTTCGACGACTGATGGTAGGCGCTTGCTCCCGTCGACGTATGCTGCATTAACACGCATGTAGCTCAACGTAAACATGGATATCATGAAGGTCATCAACGAACTAGCTATAGTAAGTCGTCACTTACTTCGCTGCGAACCATTTCGACCCCAACGTTTCCTGCAGGACAAGCGCCTCAGCAAGCTTCCCAATTCGCCAGCCGCGATGTATCGCTCCGCAAAGTCGTCGGTCGTCCTGCGAGGCGAATGCACACCGAACACCCGCGTCAAAGTCTTGACGGACCTAGACGAGTGGGTGCGCGACAGTAAAAGTCAGAGGATCTATTGGCTCAACGGTATGGCTGGGACCGGCAAAACCACGATCGCATATAGCTTCTGTCGGAGACTGGAAGACACTCGTCAGTTGGCCGCGAGCTTCTTCTGCTCCCGGCAGCTGCCAGGGTGTCACGACGTTGATCAGATTGTACCTACGATCTCGTACCAGCTATCTCAGTTCTCTCTCCCGTTCCGAGCTGCCGTCTCTCAGGCGCTGGAAAACAACTCGAACGCACATAACCAACTAGTACTAGATCAGTTTCAACAGCTAATCGTTGACCCGTTGATCAAATCGAAAAACGCACTGCCTACAAATCTTGTTGTCGTGGTCGACGCACTGGATGAATGCGAGGGCGGCAGAGGCGCAGATATGCTTATGGCTTTGCTCTGGTATGCCCAGGACCTCCCCGTCAGGTTCTTTGTGACGAGTCGTCCAGACGCAAGGATACTCGACTTGATGCGGAAACGGGGGGGAGAGCAAACTCCAACGGAACTGCGTCTGCACGACCTTGACCGGTCGATCGTTACGGGTGACATCAGAACATATCTGTATGCCAAGATTGCATCCCGTATGGAGCATCTATCGACATCGGACTTTGAAGCCCTTGTCGAGCGGTCAGGCATCCTGTTCATCTACGCCGCCACAGTGGTTCGGTACATCGAGTACGGCAACTTCTCTCGGGCCGCAAAACGGCTCAAGGGAGTGCTCGATAGCGCAAGAAGCGGCTCTGGGAATGACAGCGATAAAGACATGAACGCACTATATACAGCCGTACTCGCGGCGGCGTTCGGGGACCCAGGTCTGGACGAGTCAGACAGGGCTGAGATGAGGCAAATCCGACACACGGCTGTATGCGCACAGGAGCCGTTGTCGATGGAGATCATTGCCGGCCTGTTGGGACTGGAGAGTGAGACGGTGCAAGCCGCGTTGCATCCGTTACTCTCAGTACTTCAGGTTTCAGATACGACCGGAGTCATCACCACACTGCACGAGTCGTTTCCCGACTACTTGCTCGACAAGACCCGTTCTGGGAAGTTCCACTGCGACGCGAAGGAGCATAACGCGCTTTTGACGCGAATATGCTTTGACCAAATCAGCATACCCGATCCGCCCTTTAACATTTGCGGGCTCGATTCGTCGTATGTATTCGACAAAGAAGTACCTGACCTACCAGCTCGGGTCAAGAGAGCTATATCTAAAGAGCTCCGGTATGCTTGCCGCTACTGGGGTGCTCATATCATGCTGGCTGGGGACTCTGAAGATCTCGCCCGCGTGCTGCTGGCCTTCTTGTCGGACCGGCTTTTGCTATGGATGGAGGCGGTAAATCTATGCGGGTACATATATGACGGTGTCAGAACGCTGCATCGGATGCAGGAGTGGGCTTCGGTGAGTGTTGAAGTAATACAGGCTAACATATGTCTCACCCTTGTGCAGAATGCTCAATGGATGGATGAAGACAGCAAGCGACTTCTACGCGATGCCTGCATGTTTGCCGCCTCGTTCGCCTCGAGCCCGGCTAGACTTGGTACTCCGCACATCTATGTCTCAGAGCTGACATTTTGGCCGGACAACAGCCCAATAAGCCAGTTATATAAGCAAGAGAACTCAAGGGTGATAGTCAACGGAAGTACTGCCATGAACTTGCGAAGTGCAATCCCAGAGTCTGTACTCGATACCTGGAGTCAAATTGTGAGTCTATCATACTCGCCAGACGGCGCGTATATCGTCTCCGGCTCTTTTGACAACGCCATACGTATCTGGGATGCACACACCGGTCAGCCTGTGGGACAGCCGTTGCAGGGACATACCTGGTTTGTCACATCTGTTGCGTACTCACCAGACGGCGCATACATCGTATCTGGCTCTGCTGATGATACCATACGTATCTGGAACGCACGCACCGGTCAGCCTGTGGGACAGCCGTTGCAGGGACATACCTGGTTTGTCGCATCTGTTGCGTACTCACCAGATGGCGCATACATCGTATCCAGCTCTTGGGACAAGACCATACGTATCTGGGACGCACGCACTCGTCAGCAAGTGGGACGGCCGCTGGAGGGACATACCAGCAGTGTCAACTCTGTTGCGTACTCACCAGATGGCAAATACATCGTATCTGGCTCTTGGGACAACACCATACGTATCTGGGACGCACGCACTCGTCAGCCAGTGGGACAGCCGCTGGAGGGACATACCAGCTATGTCTACTCTGTTGCGTACTCACCAGACGGCGCATACATCGTATCTGGCTCTGATGACAAGACCATACGTATCTGGGACGTACGCACTCGTCAGCCAGTGGGACAGCCGCTGGAGGGACATACCAGCTATGTCTACTCTGTTGCGTACTCGCCAGACGGCGCATACATTGTATCTGGCTCTAGGGACGACACTATACGTATCTGGGACGCACACACTCGTCAGCCAGTGGGACAGCCGCTGGAGGGACATACCAGCTATGTCTACTCTGTTGCCTACTCACCAGACGGCACCTATGTCACCTCTGCCTCTCTGGACCAAACTATTCGCATTTGGGATACGCGACTAGTCATACCAACGGGTGTGCTTCGAGAACCCTACAACCCTCAATCTCAAGTTGCACGACCTTTGCGCCTTACTCCCGAAGACAAGTCTACCGAAAGACGCGTACTATGTAACCTTGGCTGCTGGATCGACTGCCCTCACATGGCTTGGACGTTACGAGAAGATGGGTGGATAGTGCACGACAATGACAAGCTCATCTGGGTTCCTCCTGATCTTTGGATCACCCTCATGCGTCCACAGAACTCCGCGGTGATATACAGACGCGGCTTTCTGCAGCTTGACCTAGATCGTAACAAGCTTGGGGATCGTTGGACTGAGTACTTCCAGCCTGGGAAGCATATGAGCCCGTGATTGAATTGGTTCTTGCACATAACTATACGTTAACCTCGAGTGTATTGCGAATCTCAAGGCTGGTCCTACGAATAAATGATTATTATTCTCTTTTGTCGCCGAGTGATTGTTTTGTGTTCAAGTATGTTGACCAGCGACGACCTTTGCTGTCTTGTTACTTTCAGCTTGACAAGCGCCGGAATTTGAAATGGCAAACCGGGCGGTTCGGCTTACGTCGACTCGTGCTGTTTAACTCCTATCGTCCATCGTCCGCTACATATCTACATAAACTACTACCGTTTCACTTGAATACGCTACGATCAGATATCAATCACTCAATGAGAACTTCGGGTGAGCCCCCGCCATTCGATCTTGAGCGAATGCAGAAGATTTGTTGTTGACCCCGAGGCGCGTACCCACTGTGCAACAGCGAGCTGCTAATCGCACGTACGACCGTCGTTCCATTCTCTGGTATCAAATTCATATTCGTAACTCGGGAGTACATCTCAATCTGCCCTGCCAACTTGCCAACCAACTCGAGGCTAGTCTCGGCTGTCGAGTCCTTCAGTCGATATAACCCTGCAACGCGCGTGAACCGGGGTCCGACGTGCCTCGACTATCACGAACCGTCTTGCGCGTGGCGGGCAGCATGTCCGACAGAGCCACCCCCTTGTGTGCCTCGTGCATGGTATACTTGACTCAGCGGATCCATCAGCTACCATTGAAGATGCAACAAGCTTAGCGTCGCGCCTTCCGGTGCGTGAGCACTCAGACGCGTGAGCTGGCTGTTTTTCTGAATAGAAGGGCCGCGGTTGTGGGAGTATGCGTTTTTAGACGGTTGGAGGTCGTGCATTCGAGACCTTTGGAGAAGCTTATCGCTGGGGCGAAATCCGTTTGACGAGGCGATCGAGAGGGTCAAGGCAAATAGCAGCGAACAGCGGTGAATTAATATATTGATTAGGCAAGAATATGTGGCGGCTGCGGTTTGGTGCTTGTGAGTGCTTTGCCCATCTGTATATGATTGCGATAGTTGATCTCTTAATTCGCGAATACTACCTCCTGCTGCCAGACGAAGAGTTCACGCTGCCTCTGCGAAGCGAAATTGAGCGTCTCAAGGCGTCTCGTCTCTACCAAACCTACGGCACCTGCAACAAGTGGACCAATACGAGACACAGACCTCCCGCTCGCAATCCTCGAAGCCTCGCTTGATGTAACCAGCTCCATATGATATAATCTTCGACAGGTCTCCGCTTCACCCCTGTCCCCCTCTTCCTCCCCCTTGATCGAGGCCGAAGTCTACATAGTCTGATAGTCTCCTAGTCCAGTATCTTCCGACAACTTGCTACAAGGCGCTTGGGCGACGTTGTTTCATGCTAGCTTGGCTATCGGACTGAAAGTCTTCGATTCTTCGAGTCTTCGAGTTCAAGGGGTGCGATATTAGGTGAAGGTGGACTGGGTCCGGGGGGTGGGGGGCTTGGAGAGGAAAAGCAGGAGGAAGGCGGATAGGTCCGACTTATGAGACACGGAGGCGGGGAAGAAGGTATTGATGTGTGGGTGAGGTGTCGTCGGAGAAATTTTCTGGTCTTTGAGTACATCGTGGTCAGCATGTCTATTCTCGGTATCTTTTATACGCTGACGTGCAGCGGATCTCGTCAAGGACGTCAGCCCAGCCTTGATCTTGACCTTATCGTATTTCGTTATAGGCTGTAGACGTACAATATAGCAAACTTCGAAGCCCAAACGAAACACGTGCCAGAACCATTCGTGCCACTTCCCTTAACACTACAGACGCCGCCCAACGTCTTCCAACCCAAACCTGTACATAATCTACCCGTTCTAGTCTTCGGGTTTTTGCTCACTCTAGTCTTCCCTCGTCCGTATACGCAGGAGAACCAAACGAACGCCCTAGGTCTTCCACAGGCTAGTAGAACGGTGCGAAGGGGATGTGTTACTCAAGGCGCTTGAAAAAGGAAGTGCGGGATAAGTGGGGGTGTGGGAAAACTGGATAAAGAGCGGTTCAAGGTTATGCGTGTATTAATTCGTTGCTCTAAATCTTTCGTGCTGGATCTTGTAACCAGTTCTATTCTTATCTTCGAGGCGTTCTATGAGCAGGGATTTCAATATCCGACGCAAATGCTCGTTACGGATGCCAATACATGAATGAGGATAGCGAACACGACGTGTCTACATGTGTTTTAGCCACACTCGAACTGGAAAGAGATGAGAAAAAAAGTTTAGAAAGGTCACTGTTGAAGCTTGATTTCAACGACGAGTTTTCCGAGCTTCATCGGTATCGTGGAGGTGTTAGAGCTGCTGGAGCGAATGTTTCGTCGCAGGAAGGATTGAATCAGGGTATATGCGCTACTATTGGCTGCCGTTCCCAATGTCCAAGATAGTTGTACAACAACCAGGAATGTAAGATACAGACGAGTGACAATTTCACGATTCTTATAATAAAATGACTGGATAGTTGGCCCGTACAACCGACCGAAGCATAGAACTACGCACCTAAATGCTCAGAGCGCCGCTCCAGTAAACCTCAAAGTCAAAGTCGAGTTTTCAGGCGCTATCGCTCTCCGAATATCATCAGTGGTATTGTTCCAGTTGGCGGTACTGTTCCAGTCGTCAAAGCCACAATCAATGAATCCAACGGTATTTTCTGCTGTGATATTTGCCATTTCGTTTTCGTTCCAGGTGGGCCGTCGGAACGAAGGGTGGGTCAGGTTGTTGGGTGACTGGCCCATTATGTCAATCACATCACACCCGGGCGAATGAGCGGTGCCCTGTCGAGGACTCAATCAATCAACATGCCCTGCTGAGGCAATGATCAGGTGCTACCTCGTGTAATTTGATCCGGCTCAAGCCGGGCGTTAATCAGCGTTAGCGCCGGTACCGGCTTCGGTGTTTTGGATGTTTCAACATAGACCTTACGTTAAGACCAAACCGCATAGGAACATACACCAGTATACACCAGCAAGAAAACATGTTGTTTCATAAAACCAATCAAACAATCAAATCACCCTACACGCCCCTCTAAATCAGATCCCGAACTCGCAACCCCTCTCAATGTCGAATATCGAAACACCTCTTGTTTCCAATCCCATCCCCTCCCTATTCGGCGCCCGAATCGACACAACCTGGATCTGCTTCTCCGCAAATGGTGCTGGTATGCTCGATTTCCTCAGTCTGCGCCTCTTTTAACAGCGAGTGCGTCTCAAGTTGCCGAGTTCCGAGGGCGAGGGACCTCGTCCACCCTCGTCTCTGGCACCATGTTGGGCACCTCACGGGCTTCGTTGTTCTGGCCGACTGGAGTGTTCCAATCATTGATCCCGGCTAGAAGCGCCGGCCTATTCCATATCCTTGCATTAGCGCTAATCAAATTGAATCCCGCGGTATAGACAAACGCACTCTGGTTCGTTATGTCCCTCTTCGGACACTACGCCTATATGCGCTCGACGGTGGCGGATGTAGAGTATGGCGAGTGTGAATAGTCCAAAGATTGACAAAACGCCAACTGCGATTCCCGCCTTAGCCCCTAGGCTCAAGCTGGTATTCGGGGTGGTAGGCTGAGGTATGAACACCTGGGCATTACTGATAGCAATACAACCGGTATCACCCCTTTTAGTTAACGTAAGATTGTGGGTCTTGTACTCAAGACCGTCTTCTCGGTGCTACCAAAGGGATGAGAAAGAAACTCATTGTCTACGTACTTAACACGGGAGATGTGGACATACCAAGATGGATAGGTGATGTGCACGGGGCGATTTAGAGGTTCGAGTTACGGGGTCTTTCCCATCCAAGGTAACACTATATCAAGGGTGAGCTCAGAAAAGCTACTGACCGGTGATAAATACCTGAAGGTATCCCCAGATGGAGCCGTTAGCCCTTCAACTTCGATTCCAGTTCCTGCAATATAAACAGACTTGGTAAGTGGTTCAACGATTGACTACTTCTGAATGTACCCGACCTTCGAAAATGAAAGTCATGTAAGCTGACGCATTTTTTGTTTCGCTATATCACAGCGAAAGATCAGCAATTAGGTATACAAAGCCATCAGAAAAGTAATACCGGAACGTCGACGGGAGTTTGTCGACCTCACAGGAGCGCTCATACCAGCTTCCGCTTACGTAGATGCCCGAGTCCGTCAATGGATTCATCCCAGGACCTCTATTAGTACTGAATCAAAATATTTGTTGTTAGCTAGTAGCCTATGTGGAAGACTAGATCTAACCTCGCGCTTGGATTGTACCATATCAGACGGCTCACACCGAACGTCCCACTTGTGTACCGGAGCCAGAGGACATGTGGGCCATGGGCAAGGTTTTGAAGGGTAAGGAACGACTAGTCAGGAGTGATGAAGGGTTGAAACGCCGTGGCCGGACAAATACGATCATCAAGTTGGCACTGGAGCGTGTAAAACGGGAAGTTAGGG
>WSTJ01000109.1:0-42725 GCA_019623705.1 Ceratobasidium sp. 428
AACGCCACGAAACTGTGGCGCGACACGGGGAGCGGACCCCTACAACCGGTCACAATGAGTGCCTACGACAGAGGGGAAGAGGATAAAAAGCGGGCTCGCCGGCGCCAGGGTGGGCCGTGATGATAATTGCGCCGGGAAGGGGGTCCGCCTAATGAAGATACTAGTCTGGCTGAAACAGGTGACGTGTTGGACGCAAGCGCCTGGACCGAGCAGAACATGCGCTAGGCCAACACGACGGATAAAGGTGGGTAACTCATTGGTGGAGGGATGAATTGGTGGGATCTGGTTGAAGGGGACCGAAGTTGGGGGAGCAGACGAAGGAGTTTCGTCGACCGTTACATGAGTCATGGGTAAAGGCAGGTTGGAAGAAGTGAGTGGACTTGTGCAAGTGCCAGCCAATGAGAGAGTTAGAGAACTGGGCAGATCACAGATGTTTTTATCCAAGAATCCGCCATTGGCGGCACAGTCAGTCCTCGTCTGTAGATTAAGAGTGTCCATAGCCCAAATTGCATCACTAGTTGTGTCGGCCCAGAAATCAAGATCAACTGCGCACACTCCTGGGCTGGTGACAGCTTCCAGTTGGACCGTTTGATTGGATTCAAACGCAGAAGATGTCCCTAGATATGGTTTCGAGTCGCATGGGCTACTGCTTGATACACGGCTGACTGGGTTGTAAGCCGGGGCGTGGATTGAGAAGTCGCATGAACTTGAGATATCTTGCTATCAGATACTTTTTGAGACCATATTTACTACGATTACATTTCTAGAACTCACGTTCTTGGCTGATTCCGCTAGACCTTTTCTATCGACTATCTCCTTGCCTTTTCCAGTCTATTTTGAGGGCATATTTAGCATTTGCTCACTAAAAGGAGTCGAAACGTACGTTATGTCTGTTGTGACCACCAAGGGCAGTGTGTCCGTCACGTCCCCCACAGCTACACTTCAACCCACAAAAAGAACAAGAACCTCGTGTTGGCACATTGGAGGTTGCTGATGCCTGAAAGGAGGGCGTAGAGATCAAAGGGCTTGGCGGAGTTGGCTAGGTTATGGCGCTTTAACCATGTAACAGGTTTGGCTGACAGCGTTGCTCACATTCTGGGCGGTCACCGTCATAAGAGACACCACTTTCTTTTGACCCTTGCTCGGCTGGTTGCCCGAATACTTGGACTTGGCTCCTGGATGTTGTCCTTCTTGGTAATCTTCGGATGTCTGAGAGCCTACCGTGGCTGTGGGTGCTTGCGACGGTTTCGGAGGGAGATTTGGCATATGGAAAAACGTCCAGAGGGTAACGAATGAGTTGAACTAGCTCGTGACCAGCTATTTTGCTTACGTGCTCCATGACCACACCTGACCAACTTAGCACCAAACAAACACACAAGCACAACGCGAGAGCCGCTTGCAGCAACTCATATATGGGAGTCAGAGTAAGGCAGCCCCGGTATCGAGCTGATGTTGCTGCCACTATCTGATGATTGTCACTTCTTTAACTCCTTTGGTTTGTTGCGTGGTCATGTCCACTTGCTCAGTGAGCCAGTCATGATTCACTCAGGGATGACCCGGGGCTACTACTCATGGATGGTGATTCTCTTGATCAATACATTGGCTTATGTGCTATACAGTGGCGCATCTACAGCAGCAGGGAAATCGACCCTGGCATACGAGTGCTTATCAGACGCTCACAAGCGCCTAAATCACGACAAACTTCGTCAGGCTTAGGTTAAATTGTAGACTCATTACATTAAAATGTTGATGGTCACAAGTTTCTCGTCAACACGACAAGTTGACTCAAGCACGATGGCGTTTACGGCGCAGTTAAGCATGATACGTATGTCAAACTACTGATAATCGCGTCAAGCCTGCTAGTGGATATCACTTAGGTCAACCCGATGAGGGTTGTGAGCCTCGGAAACTGGATGATTTCCCGTAAGAGCTAAGAGCTAGGCTAAACTAAACTAGATGCTTCTAAGGTGGAGCGATTGCATTGTGGAGTAATCGGTCATTAATAAATAATGACATCATCCAGACTTTAGAGCCATCAAGATTAGCCTAGCCTAGCCTTAGCCGTTACGGGAAATCATCCACTTGGTGAATCTGATAGCACTCGTATATTGTATAGAGCTTATGAGAGCTGATAGACTGGTGTGACGCACAACCATTGTAAGGATTGGCGCGTGCTGAAGCCTCGGAAGGTTAAACGGGTTGAGTATCTCAGTCAATATGTTGTCGGTTGTGAGGGATATAATGATGACTGTATTTGTACGTCGTTTACAATAGCTGTAAACCTTATTATTCTTGCAGCTGAAACAAACATTGAATCGTCCGTCAGGTAACGACAATAGCCAGATAAGAAGCTTACAATTTGATGTGTGCTCCAGCGTCTGGTTGCCGGTTCTATAGATTCCCGAAATCGTAATGAGATTTAAATAGGTGTTGCATTATCAATAGATGTAGATTATTACAGGGAGTATAGTACGAGAACAAAAACTTGAAAATAGAAGTCGAAGCAAAACTGAGAAAAGCAGCAGTCAACGGCGCGCTCTCATCATCGGGGGGTTTTTTTTTAATCGATAATTTATTGTCGAATGAAGGCGTAGCCTTATGTATCGACATCATGAGCAGAAACGGACCGGTACTGTACGGAAGAGAGAAAAAGAAAGAGAGAAAACGCGCGAGGCGGAAACTGACATACGGCAAAACTTTGCTCAACTCTCGAGTAATCTAATGTACGTGCTATGCTATGTATCTAGTGTCTATCTAAGATGGTCACGGAAACGACCTGTGCTACGGATGAAATGAAATAAAGTAGGGAAAGCGACCGTATTGAAAAAGAGGAAGGAAAGACTCAAGTAATCCCTGCCTTTCGAGGCGAGATCGGGTTGTTTAAGCATGGCTGCCGCCGTTCGGCGCCTGCTGCCGTGCACGCGCAGTTCGTGCACCGAATAACACTGCCATTATACTGTTTGCATTCGAAGGATTGAGATCCGCTATATGTCGTCGGCGATGATTATTAGGGAAAACCTTCCTATACGACAAGATAATTAAGTCAGTACATGATCTTTGAAGTATCAATTGGACATACTGATTAAGATCTTGAAGTAGCTGCTTAACGTCGTCTTCAAACCCTGGTGCTTGAAGAAATACAAGGACGCCGTTATAAAGCGTCATATAATTATAGCGGTAGTCCTTTAGCTCGTCATCGGCAGCATCGGCGTCGTCATGAACCATGTACCAATCGCACCCTGCGTTGTGTAGCACAAAGCGAAGCTAGTGTAGTAAGGACAGAGTAAGACAGCGCGCGATAGTATTTTACAAAACAAACCAAGGTGGCGACATATGCAAGTACAGGTACTGTCAACTCTTTCATCTTGTTTCAAGCTGCTTTACCGCAAGCTCCAGAGCCAGGCCCGCCAGCCGCGCTAGTGCCACCGCTCAGAATCGCTTTGAGCGACTGCGGGTGATTAAGATATGAGCCTCATATGACAGCGCAGAGTAGAGAGCGCATATAATACATACCGCCACAAAAACCTTACTATCCATGAACCCGTCGTATGGACGAGCCGCATCCGTGAGAATTTTGCTGTCCCGAAACAATCCTTGAAATAGCTCGGTGGCTGATGCATCTGTTTCGCCAGAACAAAGCTGAGCATACAGCCTGATAGGTAATGATGTAGTTAGACAGTGTTAAACATACTCCAGATGGCATAGGGGTTCTCACTCGTCACTCTCCTTCTTCCGGACGGTTTCTGTCGTCAAGAGCTCACGGCGGACTGGATTCCCCCAGCCAAACTTTGAGTTGGGAAAGTATTCCTTCAACCGCAGCGGCAACTTCTTCCGCTGAGCGATATCATCAGAACAACCTTGCGTAACGCCTTTCGAAAGCTGAAAGCGTGTTTAGCGTGATCCAATTCACCAAGTGTAAACAAACTTACCCCTTCGCAGTAGTTTGCGCGGAAGTCTACCCCGTTTGTAGGATTACGAGCATCACTTTGAGAGAGTTTCCACCCTCTCGGTCCGGGACCACGTTGTACATCCTTTCCAAGTCACAGAACATATTCCAAGTGTACTCGTGATCTTCGCTATATACCGCCAACAAGTGACTAAGCGAATCTGCACCTTAAGAAAACAAAAGTACTGTACGCGTACGAAATGAACCCACATGTCACGTCACAATCAGCCGTGGTTGTGGGTAAAAACGTCTGTTGAAGCGTCACGTTCCGGTGGCGGTGGTTGAGAGCAAAACCAGAGTGTCACAACAACTCAAACTTGTGAAATTTACACAATTGAAGTTGCATATATGCTAGATGTGAGAATGACATGACAGTGGATAAGAAATAGTATCTTATTGCCCAAGTTTCAAGGCCGAGGGGTCTGGAGACCAAACCACGTAAGAATTAGCCCAAAATTTCATCGACTCGGTCATACTTCTTGTCTTACTTGGTGGGTGGGTTCACTTCTGGTCACGTCATAATTTCGGTTGGTGGTTCACAAAAATCTCATTTTTTTGTCACGCGGCGCAAGCGCCGCGTGGGTACATTTCGTACGCGTACAGTACTTACTCGGCCTCTGGTTCTGGTTCGCGGCGATCTTCACGTGCCCACTCCTCAAGACCGAAGTCAATGAGATTGATGAACGAGATGTCAGCGCAAACAACTCGACCAAAGTGTTTGCCGTTAGAAACACCAATTAGATACGACGTAGCTTTCCGAGTGCGGCAAGACAGTGATAAGGCAGAACCATTAGATCCCTCTTCACATACATGTAGCTTTTACCCACAGCCGGATAACACCATGAATGCTACGAACTTCAGCATGCAACATTGTGTAAGCCTGAATAACAAGCAAGATGGGGGGACAGGACAATAGGTATGCGAACGAACTCCAACAGTGACAAGTCTTTATAAGTCTTGTTCTGTGTTTCAGATTCCTTTCCCGTCAACTGTACAGTACCAAGAGCTTCTTCAACCAATCAGCTTGCTGCCCTGACGCCTTACAAACCAGTTCCACGCCAAATACATCCGGGCGTTTGAAGCTTACACTTGACCACGACAATGACGGCAAGTGCGACGCACATGGTGTCCTCAGAGCTCCGATGGTCAAGTGAGCTCTCACAATACCATAGAAGTATAGGTATGCCATTCTGTTCGCCTTGTTGTGTGTCGGAGACTGACCGTTGAGGTGTGTTGTAGGGATCGTATTGTTGTAAATAGTATAAATACAGCGTCGTTCAACCACGATCTCTATCACCCCAGTCCCTAAACGCGCCGCCAAAAGCTCACTTCTACTGTCTGCCCTTGTGGCATGACTCAAGCCCAAGCGGCGCATCTCTGGTTGTCGCACACACGAGGATGCTCGGCTTGGAACGCTGCCAACGCCTGCTTCTTTTCTAATCCAATTCCGCGCAACAACACTCCGACTCGTGATGTTACTGATACTGGCACGCCCGGAACACAAGGTCCTGAAAATAACTCATTGGTGAGTCTATTATAACCCATACAAGTTTGAGTTTACCAACATCTAGCCAAAAGTCTGTGCCACTAGTAGCTGGAGTTTCCCGAAGTGCTGAACTTCCGGAAATAAATCTGGTATGCATATGGATTGTATTGGTGATTATACTCTAAATGTTGTATGCATGGTTCTAGCAAAGCTTTCATTGCACCGCTCGTCAATATACTCCCTAAAGGGCCGCAACCATTCGAGTCACGTCTAGTCGAGCACCAAGAGGCCGACACTCCCGAGGCTGAAACTTTAAACACCGGTGCGATAAGCAACACACGCCGACTCCGACTCATAGCTTGGCACCCGACAGCTCCAAACCGATTCGGCATTTTTTGTGCTTACAAATTCAAAGACGACACTTTGCCAACGATTCCAGACCTTGAAGTTACTGTGAAAAACTTGGTTTCTAGTGTCACGAAGGACGAAATTATCGAAAACGTCATACTCCCCTTCCCTAATCTCAGTACCTTCCTCCTCGCCCACTGGTTTTTCACCGGGCAGCCTCAAAAATCCGTAGCCGAAAGGCAGCGTCTAGTCTCTAAAGTTATCTTGGATCCTGGTCTCTCAGTCGATTACTTTCGGAACCAGGATCTTCAAGCTTTAGACCGCGCCCTAGACCGGCTTGGTGAGGAATCGTCTCAAAGCCTCTTTGACCTTGGCGGTAACTGGATCGGGACTAACATCACGATCTCTGTCCCGTTGATGGTTCGTGCTGGCCGTATGCTTAGGACAAGTGATAAGGTACAGTCTGACACTGCATTAAACGAGTATGGACTACCGATCAATGTGCCGGGGTTTCGTTATCGGAAACTTGTCGACGTTATTCAATCTCACTTTTCAGTTTCCACCGCTAAACCCGATCCGTTCCACTTCGTTCCCTACGGACTGATGCGTCGATTATCTAACGGGCAAGAAGAACGTGTCTACGACGAGCTGTTTACCGGTGACGCTTGGCTTAGGGAGCACGAAGCCGTTCAGCAACTGCCGCCAATTGAAGAGTGTTCTCGTCCCCGAGTAATCGCTGCGATTATGCTTTGGTCTGACGCGACTCACCTCGCTCAGTTCGGTCAGTCTAGCATGTGGCCGATCTATTTGCAGTTTGGAAACCGACTCAAGGGTGATCGTGCTCGTCCGTCAAAGAAGCTGACCGAGTATATAGGATACCTACCAAGGTACGCATCAAGAACTGTGAGGGATTCCGTGAATATATGCTAATTGAGTTGTACCAGATGACAGCTAGCGTACAGGGCGACATTGAAACCGCTCTCAAAAAACCGATGGCCGACACGCTTTCCGCTCATATCAAACGGGAGATAACACATGAATGCTGGCGTAAGCTTCTTGATGACGATTTTATCACTGCTTACCGGGACGGCATTGTTGTAGAGTGCCAGGATCATGTTGAGGGCAGGCTGTTTCCACGCATAATGACTTACTCGGCTGATTATCCGGAGAAGTAAGCGATGTTTTTTTTTTTTACAATGCAATAACTGAATTTCTGGGTATCTAAAGAGTACTTCTGGGGCTCATACGAGACTTTGGGCTACACTCGTGTCCACAGTGCTTTATTGAGAAAAAAGATTTGCAAAAACTCGGCACTCGATCCAACACACAAACACGCAACAAGCGCCGTCGATTTGACGATAAAGCTACGCGTGAGCTTGTACTCGATGCTCGACGCAAGATATACTACGAAGGTCTTGCAATTACGTCAGATGCAGTGGAAAATATCTTGAAGCCACGATCGCTTGTACCAACAATAGCAAGTCGATAGCTACTTTATGTTTGTCTATTTCATATTGGTTTTGTATAGAATGCTTTCTCCCAGCGCCTTTCAGCTGTTTCCCCTATGTTTGATGTGTATCGGATGCTAGTTCCAGATGCGTTGCATGAGCTAGACCTAGGTGTATGCAAGAACCTGCTCGTGTATGCAGTCCGGTTAGTACATACTCAAGGTGCCATGGCTATTGCGACGTTGGACAACTGGTAAGTTCAAAATGTGTTCAGCGCAGAGACAATAAACTAATTTGTCCTATTTCGGCAACAAGATTTAGACAAGTACCCGACTTCCCACCCGACACCATCCGCCATTTTCGGTATAACGTATCAGAGATGAAGAAACTAGAAGCAAGAAACTACGAAAACATTATCCAGGTAAGATGTATGCTACATGACCGATGATAAGTAACAATCATTTGTGACACAGTGGATAGCTGCCCGCAGGGTCTAAAGACTATCCTATCCTATTCTACTTAGTTTTCAACACACCCAAACACCACAATGGCGGCCCCATCGATCGCCTCGAACACTCGGTACAGACTCGGGGATGCCATATAAGCACGTAAGTATCTTATTGAGTCGAGTCACCTATGAAAAATGAGGCGAAATCGGGTCCTCAAAATACATTAGGATAGGATAGGATAGGCTTTAGACCTTGCGGGCAGCTATCCAATAGCCGGCCTCTTCGACCTCCTGGGCCAAAGCGAGAGTATTCCCACTTCAGACTCAAACACGTCTAACAAAGTCAGTCATGTAATGCGTATGCGGTTGAAATGAGCTAACCTAAATATCTTTTCCTTGCTCGGATATCCTTCCTCAATCGACCTTTACGCTCTCGCTCCTCAAGAGTTACAACACCTCGCTTACCGTCGGCCGAACTTCTACCCATAGCAATCTTATTTGCTTTGACCGTTTCTGATGTTGTTATTATCTGAATTCTGGGAACTTGGCGATCTATTGCACCTAGTGAGCATATCCTAATGATCGCTTCTATTATTATAATTGACCATATTCAGCTCCCGGTTATGTTGCGAGCACTAGCTATGTTACGAGCCTCAACTATGTTACGATGCAAGACAATGTTGTGAGTCACCAATTTATTATAACATTTAGCTTGGTAACACTTTCTAAATTTTGTCCTCGGTTCCCATTTCAAGCTCGAAATGTTTTGTCGGTTTTATGGTCACGACGAATTATAGCCACCCTCTCAAAGACCCGGATGAGCCCACGCACGCCAGATACCAACACGTATAGGGGATTACTGCATCTACAACGAAAAGTGGCCCAGATCTTGATTTAGGATATCCTGATTTAGGACCGTACACAAAGCGTGAGATCTACCGGCCAGCGCCGCTTGAGCTGGCGTCTTTGCTCGTAGACCCCGACGCGCGCTGGCAGAGATGCTGCCAGTCCCGAATAAGCACCCGTTTCTCCTCGGTTTCGGCCCGAGTGTCCTCCTTCAGGCGGTTGATGAGATAATGTTGGTTGTTAACCTCAGACCTCCGTAACAGTTAGCTGGCCGGCAAGACGCGGGGTAGAACGCAAAGACTGCTTACCGAAGACCTGCGATCCTTGCCTTGAGCGCGGCCACAAGCGCGTAGTGTTCGTCCTCAAGTAGGACGGGCTCGGCTCGAACGGCTCGCGGAACCAAAAACGTGTGCGGATTCCTACAGAACAGGCACAGCGGAAATAGGTCTGGCGGGTCCCGTGTAGCATTGAAGCGGGCGATGCAGCGGGCGCAGAACAAGTGACCTGCGGAGGGTGAGCGGGGAGAACGGGACCTTGTGGGTGAAGCTGACTCACCGCAAGGTCCGACCAGCTTCAACGATTGGATCTTCAGCCCCAGTTCATGGCATACGAGGCACTCGAATCTGGCTATGCGCTGGATCATGGCGGGCGGTTGACAGGGTGGTGGTGGTCAAAAGAGGCACAAGTTGACGATGGGTCACGTGGATCGCGTGAGTCACGTGGGCTAGCTAAGCTGGTGGCTTGTCTGATCGACCTTCTTGATCAAGCCCGAAACTACGGACCTGATCCTGATCGACCCTGACTCCACTTACTTGGGTCAAGCGCCGCCGATCACCTTCTCGTCCATACCGTCGCGACTAAACCCCTACTCCGCTTTCAACGTCTCTCCCGCTTCTCAATATGGCTGAGCCCGTCTCCTTGAACCTTGTCTGCGCCGCCTGTGACTCGCAGATGGGGCCGTCGCCTCCGGCTGCCAGTTCGGAGATGTTTTTGGTGGGGTGTGGTAAGTGTCCGTTCTTCGCCCGAGAAGAGGCGTACTGAGCCAGGCCGTTTCGAAGGCCATGTTGTATGCGAGTCGTGCGCCAAGCGCAGGAAGTTCGACCTGACCGTCGACGAGAACGATCCGCCGCAAATCGTGTATTGTCGGCGGTGCGTGGACGACGTCCCGCACTTCCCCTGCACACGCCTCTTCCCAACTTTCGTGCTGTTCACCGCGGGAGGCGACACCCCAGCCATAGCGCAGCTGCGTGCCGAAGAAGCACGCCTTTCGTGAGTTAACAGGCGGACTCGTTGATACGTTCCACTGACCGCGCTGCGCATAGGGCGGAACTCGCTCGGCTCTGCCATCAAGTTTCAAATGAGGCAGCTATATACCTCGGGGTGAAAGATGATGTCAAACGTCTCCGGGGACTAATTGGTCCGTCCGGGAGCCTCAAGCGGGGCGGAGTCGACGGCGCCGAGTAGACACCTTGTGCGGAGAACGCTATATTGTACGAGCTTCGGCAATTCAACGTTTTGTACCGCTCGCGTAGATTTGTTTTGTGGCCCTTTTGCGGCCAAACACTCTTGTGTGCATAGTTTTTATACTGTTCTTTTGCTCCGCTCTTCGTGCTTTGCCTCACAGCGATGTTTGTTTTTCGCCATGTGTATATATAATTTCACCGTAAACAGAGGTTACAATTTATTCAGCGATTACAGATACAAACGAAACAGTCTTTGAGTCAGTTACATAATACAAGAATAAACTAATATACATAGATGAGCATGACTATCAATCGCAGCCCTTCATCCCTAATTGCTCTGCTTGAAATCGAGTGAGGAGCTCCAAGCCGAGTTTAACATCTCTCGTGCCACGTTTCCAATATATGTCCACCCCTTCTTGTGAGTTGAAATTGCGCCAAGTCCTCTTTTTCCCAACACGCGTGGGCCCTCAGTCGGGGGTCGAACTGGCGCTGAAAAGTCGAAATTTTCGGAAAGTGGAAGGCGTGAGGGTCGGCCAAACGTGCCATTTTGAATGCGAGCCCTAAGTCCCAGTTAGTTGTACATCGATCCTTTGAGTTTGACAGTGTCAGCGCCGCGGTCTTCCGTCAAAGCTTCGAGTAGACGCCTCGAAATAGTGTCTCTCGCCCAAGTCTTCATCATCCATGTCCCACTTCAACTCAGCATCGTGATCCTCTAACTGGCCGGCTACATTGCGAGTTTGGGGCTCCCCGGTAACGGAATCCTGCGCTTTCCGCTTGAGATAAGTTTCTGGTTCTTTCGGCCTCCTGTTGAAATTTGCGCATGATGACGCTCCGTAGCACGAATGCATTTCGGACCGATTCCAGGCTGAGGCGGCCTCGGAGTTTGTTATGTATGCCACCCATTTGGCTGAACGTGCGTTCAGAACCGGCCGAGCTTGGGGCAACACTAAATATCCGTACAGTCAGGTTAACCAGACAGTTTCGCCCTCGATGCGTCGTATCATCGGGTAGCTGCCAAACTTCAAGCATATCTACCCCGCGCCACCTCTCCCGGGCCACTCAAATGTTGGTGAAATAAAATATTCGTGCAAAAAATGACGTACCTCTGAGTGAGCGATTCGCTCTCGCATGGCCAAGCCCATAGTGGATAGCTGCCCATGAGAGCTAAACGCCATTCTATCCTATCCTCGGTGATCTTGCACATGCAGAATTTGTACCAAGGCGGTCCAATTTTTCGCCGCTGAAACTCAAGACATGTTCAACGGAGTTGTACAAAGGTGTGGTTCTTTTCTCAGGCAATGTCACATACGTAGAAGCTCACGCAAAACAGACCTCAATCTTTGATAGGATAGGATAGAATAGCGTTTAGCGCTTACGGGCAGCTATCCATTACGTTCGGCGCCATCTGGGGAGACGGTGGTCCAGGCATCTTTTGACTTGTCGAGCGAGTAGAGGGTCGGGAAATCGTTGCAAGGAGATTCGAGAGAGCCTTCAACTCGCAAGGTGACCCTGCAAGGTTTAACGACTTTTGCATCGTTTAGTATCTTTCTTCGGCTGCCGGGACGGCAGGGGACGAAACCTGGCGACTTGCAGTGGGAACGTCTCGCCCTGCAATTTTGTACTCGACTGACTTGCGGCACTTATTATCCAAGCTGGCACGACGCCCGTCGCACGTGAATGACATCTAGAACGGACGTACTATGCAAGTGAGATAGAAGTACTGTTGCAACGCCCAGCATATCGCTCCGTCGCTTGTACAACAAGTTTTACAGACATCTCGGCCAACAAGGGAGTGATTCCTTGGTATTAGCACATATATTTACAATGCCGTTCGGTGCTGTCGGGCGCGCAGCAAGGTGGCACGGCGTTGTCACATTGCGGCTGCACACTTCGAGCCAGTGTTTGACGATCGCTCGATAGAATGCGATAGCTTGCTGGTCACGGCTGATACGGCTCTGCTTGGATCGCGGCCGGAAGTAGGATCGCTATGCAGCCCAGCTAGGGTCGTGCACGCTAAAACGTGACGAGGACGATCGTCGTGTGAGCGGGGCTACATAGACGTCCAAACGGGCTCGCGGTCCTTCCCAGTATCGCACGTGACCGTGGCCGACCTCGCCCCGAGAAAATGATCTACGAATCTGAACGAGGGTCAATTAGCGGCAGGAAGGACCTATATAAGTCGGCGCTCGCCAACGTACCGTGTGTCGCTAGAGACTCGCCCGGTCGGGTACCGGCTCGTGCAGAACTTGCGGTCCTTCGCGGTAACACGCCCCGGAATGCAAGTTCGCGTCGCACCCTCCTCGGTCAGCATTGTTGTCCTCGCCGCTAGGCCATTGCTCCAGCGCTAGCCTAGCGGGTCGTTGGTCCAACGAGCTTGGCCAACGAAGCGGGTTTGATAGCCGGTGGCGACCATGGAATGCCCCTCGGGCGGTGGTAGTGGTGGTTGTTTCGAACATAACAGGCCATCACGTGCTTATATGACACGATTCAGGGTCCCACCGTCCCTGACATGGCACGTGACGGTATTACTCCTCCTATTTACACTAGAGGGGATTGTGTGTTTTCCCGAATACAGACTTGATGAAAGCAAGCGCGAAAGCGTCAGCAAACCTCGTGACAACCCTTAGTAAGCGTTTCAAATACTTATCTATTTGCCACTGTTTTCCCCTCCTTTGCGGCCCCTCAAAACTTTACTTTTCGCGAGGGTTTTCCTCTCGCTTTCTCGACCTTTTTTTCTTGCTTTCTATATGTATTTATCGCCCAATAAACATCGTGGAAACTTGAAAATCTCGCCGACTTTTCGCCTTGATTTCGGCTGCGAAAAGTTGATGTTTTCAGCGCACTTGTCTCCTGTTTTGGGACACTTTTGCTGACGCTTTCGCGGTATGAAAACGTTTAGTCTACTGGCTGTTTTTACAAACTTTTCTCACGCTTTTCTCTGATATTTTCTGCGGTTTACCAGCCGATTCGACCCCCTTTTCGTTCGCGAAAACGTGACGAAAGTTAACGCTTTCCGCGGCGTGTTCGCTGCGTTTGCGCTCAACTTTTCCGTAATTTGGTCAGTGTTTTCATCCCGTTTACTTCAGGTTTCCAGCTCATATGCGCGATGATTTCGCCCGGGAAGCGCGGGATTTTCGCACCGCGTGCGCAACATTTTCGCCTCGTACACGCCGGGTTTTGTGTATATATGCGCCTTGTTTTCCCCCGGTAAGCGCTCTGTTTTCTCCCAGTCTGCGCTATGTTTTTGCTCGTGCGGCTCGCGTTTTTGCTGAGAGAAATCGTACAACAATGTACTTTATCTACGGTACTTCAGATCAAATGCAATGTATTGGCAGAATTAACGAGAAATGGAAAATAGAAAAGGAAAGAAAGTGAATGGTACAGATTCGATACATTTGAGACACAAAAGAAGGGTTAATAATGCATGTTCCAGACACACTTCAGGTTGAATATTCCTTCCAGACCGTGAAACGCTCTTCCAGCTCCTCCAACGACGCCGTTTTTCCCTTCTCCTCCATCCAGACCATTGCGTGGCGCATCGCTGTCGCAATAACGGTTGCGTTCTGGCCTTTGCGAGCCATTGCGACGGCACACTCCACAGTTCGGAGCTTTGAACTAAAGTCTTCAAGCTTCGGATGCTCGGGTTAGTACTTATTAATGGACATCGTGGAGGTGAGCTCACATAACGCTGAATCTCGTTGATCTTCTCTGTGCTCGCAAGTCGGTTTGCGTCTTGAGCCTCGTAGTCCCCTGCGGTTGCGGTCATACGACTAATATCTTGCTCACTGAGCCTACCGCGTCTGCTCGTAATCACAATGTGATTTGAGTTGCCGCTGTTGGTATGTTAGCGAAAGGAATGATATAAAGTGAGCCAAATCACTCACCTCAACAGCTCCTTGGCTTCGACGCGCAATATACCGTTCACGTCCAGCTTGAATACAACGTCTACCTGAGGGATCCCACGCGCCGCGGGGGGAATCCCAGCTAATTCAAACTGCCCAATCAAGTTATTGTCGCTCGTCTTGGTATGTTCCCCTTCAAAGACTTGAATCAGGACGGTCCGTTGGTTATCCTCAATGGTCGATAGACGTTCTGAATGAACTGCCGGAAGCTGTGTGTTACGGCGTATGAAAGGCTCGAAGGTTCCGCCTAAAATAGTGTTATATGGGACGTCATTCGAAAGTGTATGGAACGCGACTCACCCGCGGTTTCAATACCAATCGTGAACGAAGAAATATCAGTTAGCCCAAGATCTTCCAGCCCTGGCTCATGCGACAGAATGCCGGCTTGAATAGCCGCTCCGATTGCGACTGCCTCGTCCGGGTTGATGGCCTTGCTTAGCTCCTTGCCTTTGAACATGGCAGTTAAGAGTGATTGAATTTTGGGAATTCGAGTGGACCCCCCAACAAGTACAACCTTCAAGCTGTAGATTAGCCGTCTGTCCCATATGATTTGTGCAATTACTTACTTCGTCAACATCGGACACCGCAATCCTCGCGTCCGCAAGTACTTGGCGTACCGGCTGAAGGGTTTTTTCAAAGAGATCTCGGTTAAGCTGTTCGAACTTGTTCCGCGTTAGCATTTCGGAAAAATCTAGCCCCCTATGAAACGCCTCAATTTCGAGCGAAGTCGAGGTTTGGTGAGAGAGAATGCGCTTTGCCCTCTCAACCTCCTTCTTCAGCTTTGACATGCTGCGAGAGTTCGTAGTTACGTCAAAGCCCGTCGATTTTTTGTAGGATGCTGTGAAATAATCGACAACCCGCGCGTCGAAGTCTTCGCCGCCAAGATGAGGGTCGCCAGCGGTAGCAGTGACGTTGAATGTCTTGCCATTGAACGAAAGCAAGGAAACGTCGAGTGTTCCGCCCCCAAGGTCATAAACAACGATCCGCGAAGTTTTGTCTCTCTGATAACACCGTAAGCAACCAGATTGATATCAAGACTTCAACGCACCATCTTATCCAGCTTGCTGACTACGTACGCAAGGGCAGCAGCGGTAGGTTCGCTAATCATACGGATAATGTCGAGCCCCGCAATCGTGCCGGCATCCTTCGTCGCTTGTCGTTGCGCATCGTTGAAATATGCCGGTACTGTCACGACTGCACGTGTGATCTTGGATCCTAGGTATGCCTCGGCCGTCTGCTTCATCTTGCTGAGAATCATAGCCGAGATCTCTTCCGGAGACTGAGACGGTGTAAGTTCAACGCGGATATCGGTCCACTATGCTATTCACTCACAAAGTATTCGGATATTCCATTGCTGTCGATTTCAATTGCCGGGCGACCTCCCTGGTTTACGATCTCGAATGGTAGGGACTTGGCTTCATGGTGTAGAATCGGATCGTCATACGTTCGCCCAATAAGCCGCTTTGTCGAATAAATGGTCTGAGCGGGAGCAACATGGAACGCATGCTTTGCCGCCTGGCCAACCCTGGGTAAGAGTAAACGTTAATAACGAAGTGATGGGATGTAACAATATATGACGCACAATCGGTTCTTTCCACGAAAAGATACCCACGATGGCGTGGTTCTCTCCCCTTGATCGTTTGGGATTATTTCTGCGCGGTAGTTCTGGTATATCGCGACGCAGGAGAATGTTGTTCCAAGATCGATACCAATGACCGGACCTTCGTGTTTGCCGACGCCAGCGTCAGCCGCCAAACATAGGTGGAAAAATATAATGAATGAAAGAATAATCGTGCGTAACATTCTGGATGGAGAGGTTTGATGGGGAGGTCTTCCCAGGTCGCCTGGGTTATAAACGTAAAACTGTGGCTTTGCAAACGCAGTAATACAGTGCTTACCTTTGTGTCGTTGAAACTGCCTCCATCATTCTCAAGCAAGAACGTTCGTAGGTACAACAAAGCCTCATCATCTAGGCGCCTGGCTTCGCTCAGGGTTGGGGCGCTCAGGGCTGGGGCGCTCAGGGTTGGGGCGTGGTTAGAGCGGTACCGAAAGAAAGTATCATAAAATAATTAATATCATGAATAATGTAAATCGTATCAATACAGCAGATTAATCGGAAGCACATTCGGGGCGGAACGATCGACGTAAAACCCAGCGAGGAGCGCAAGATGTGCGCGTCGGCTGAAGGACGCGCTGCTGATAAACGGGGTGCTGACGTCCAGGAAGATGCAAAACCCAGCTGCGCGTGGCAAGTCCAGGCTGGCCCTGCGACGATGAATCCATGCATACCCAATACTTGAATCCTTGCGCAGCGTTTACGGGTGAGAAATGAATGTCGCCCAGCTGTCGAACTAAGAGGTCTTGGGGGTTTGGACCATCTTCCGAGTAAGACCAATTGTTAATTATCTGCTGCTTGTCGGGCCGATGGCAAAAAGATATAGTTCCCCACGAGGAGCCACTGCAACTATATTAGGAACCATAATATGCGGGCACCGAAGATAACATACTTCCAGCAAGAAGCTCTCGGAGGCGCTTCGATGGCTGAGCTGAGAGGGCAAGCGTCCGGCGCGATGACTGCATTGCTTGCAGATGGGGTAGCACTACGTCTATACGTTTGTCAGACTTAGGGTCAGTTGTCATGCTAAATAACATATCAGACCGACGTACGAGCGTGCCTCATTCTCAAATCTACCATAAGGGGTGTGACGTTGGATTGATTTAGGGGACGAGCGCAAGCTTGGTCGAGCCCGCGACATGACGGAATAACGAGTTGATCTAGCAAGATCACCGCTTAGCTTTAATTGTGCTATATAACAAGGCGACTTACTTTATGGTAGTTGCATCCTCAACTAACGAACCGGTGGCCCACTCATAGGTTGCGCCAACACCAAACGCGGGAGGATGTGAGCTTGGGATGAGTAGTTTCATCGGCACAGAGTAGCGTCAGATTTTGCTAGCTTAGACGGTTTCCCGAACAGAGCAGTCGAGGAGAACTTGAGGTTGCGGGAACCATGGCTGTCGTGCAAAAAGCCTCTGATCCAAAATTACCATCTATTAGTCATAATTTGCGGATGGCGCTTACGAGGCTGCTCACTATTGCTCACTCACTCCTACAAGCGTAATGAGCTCTATTCGATTGAATTTACTCGAAAATGTCTTTCGCGAATCGTCCGTTCTACCTCAGAATAAAATACCATCCGACAATCAAGCTGGACATAACTTGACTAACGATGACTCCGGGGGCTCTACTAGATCACTATCAAATGACAGCTTGGAACTACGGATTCTTTCTGAGGAAATACAGGCCGTAGTAGACCGCCTTGACATTCTATCGCCGGCGACTTTCAACATCGCAGAGCTTGCGTTTAAATCTGTTGATCCAACGCTTACCCCTGCCCATAGTTCTGAAGTGCTCAGCACGGAAACGTTTCTTGCCGATCTTCTTCCTGGGGGCTCTTCTAGACGGTTTATCTCGCAAGTTCGATCTCTGCAATCTATGGTGCATGATCTGGAAGACTTGACACTTGAAGCTCGCAGACTCGATAGCTCTAGCCTCATTCAGGAATGCGAGGATACGAAGAGCAATGTGCACGCACAACTGAATAGGTTGTTAGCCGCGGCTCAAGGGGCTCGAGGGGTTCAAGCTACACGAAATATTGTTTGCGCTACATCGGGCCTGCGTTGTATAGACTTCTGTACGTACGCTTTCGATTCCGTGCCGCTTGACTGACGGCAGGTTGAGCTTCTCCCGCTTATCCAAGCTACCAACTCACACCTATCGCTATCGCTGCAATAATCATCATAACCATTATCCACTGCTTTATGAACGTCTCGAGAGAAAACTGCAATTTCATTCTTAAATCTTTACGCAGCTTGCTGCGACTTGCAATTCAAATGGACAGCTCACAGCATTCGAATTTCTTAGCAAAAAATATCGATAAAATTCCGATAACTTTGGAGACTTCCATGAACCATCTCGGAATCCAAGCAAGCCTAGTGTTCTACGCTGCCTGTCCCAGATGCTCGACACTGTACCCTGAAAACGAATTCATTCCTGAACGATGCTCTGCCCTGGACAAACAAGGTTCACGGTGCGATAATCCAATATTGCTCGGGCGTCGCAGGGGTAACGCAAACTGGAAGAAGCCTCGTAGGCGGTACAGTCATCAACTCTTCGAGGTCTGGCTGGCAGGGTTCCTGAACCGCCCGGAGATCGAAGGCCTTATAGAAAATGTGCGGCCTTGCCTACAATCTGACTGCACTGACTTCTGGGGCGCTCCTTATCTCAATAGTTTCCCGGGGCCTGGAGAAAAAGGCTTCTTTGAGGCTCCGATTGAAGATCTCCGGTTGGCATTTATGATCTACCACGACTTTTTCAACCCATTCACGAATAAAATGGCCGGCAAGCAGAAAAGTATTGGCGTAATAATGATGGTATGCCTCAATCTCCCACCGTCGATTCGATATAATCGCGAAAATATTTATACTGCCGCCGTGATTCCTGGTCCATCGGAGCCATCTCGAGAGGAAATCAATCATTTCATGCGTCCGATCGCTCAGAATTTAAAAGAGCATTATAACCCTGGTGTTTGGATCTCAAGGACTCATAAATATCCAAATGGTCGGCACGTATGGTCGGCAGCGATGGTCGAAAGCATGGATTTAATCGCATCTCGTGCCTGGGGAGGAATTGGCCCTCCCACACACACGATTTTATGTTCTTTCTGCGGCGTTCATCGGGATGAGATCGATATTTTCGAAAAGGTACACCCCCTACGAACGATGTCGGATCACATTCAGCATGTTCACCTCTGGATGAATGCGCCGGACTCCAGCGAGCGAGAAAAGCTATGGAAAGCGAACGCTGCTCGTTATTCGGAAATGCTGTGCTTTCCTTGGTGGTCCCCGTTCTCTGCTCCCATTGCGCCGATGCATTGGATAAAAAACATACTGGAAAAACAACTACGTGAGAATATGGATTGGAGCTGGACCCTTCCTACTGGTATACCTTCGGGCCCAAAAGTCATGCGGCCGGTGACTCGCCTCGAGCTTAGTTGGGGCAAAGCCGCGATGACATACTGCTCCGCCAATAGCCTGAGCAACACAAAACTTACGGAGCCGATTCTACGGCATTTGTGTACCGAGCGTGGTATCTTTAATATGGGGTTACCGTCAAGCCGCATGGTATTAGAGCTTAATCTTTGGGTGCGTAGTTTGCTGCTTACCACAATAGCTACATACGCTTATTTATCAGCGCCGACAACGCGGTATCATCGATGCCTCGGGCGAGCTTGTTCAACGGCTGCCCGAGGGTTGGGCCGATGACCAAGTTTCACTCGCGAAGGTCCAATACTACTTAACAAAGTCAAAAAAAGCATCTTACTTGGTACAAAAGTCGCGCGTAAATGACCTGAAACAACTGTGTGACAAATACCAACTATCCCGAGATGGTACGCATCAAGAGCTTGCGTCGCGGCTCGTGAAACATTACGTATGTGTTCAGACTAGTTCAGCTTTACACACACGCTGACAAGCTATTATATGCGGCAATCTGAAAGTCCCGAACCCCTCGTGAACCCGAGCCTGTTGGTGAAACCGAAGAGTCAAAGCCTCAAGAGAGCTTTGCGGTTTTGGGACGCGAAGTGATGGCCGAAATTCAACAGGATATGGAGCGAACGGTTATCCCAAGCTGGATGAAGACCCCTCCCAAGGAGTTTGGACGTATATCTCATGGAAAGATTGGCTCGGAGGAGTACAAATCGCTAGCTCTTGTGTCCCTGACCTTCACGTTGGTTCGACTTTGGACCCACGGGAGCCGAGATTTCATTGATCGGCTTAATCACTTCCTACACTTAACACAGGCGATTCGCGTCATATCTTATCAGTCCATCTCAAAACCGGACATTGAAATGTGCTCGCGTCATTATATGACTTATTTGGGTCAACTGAAAAGTCTGTATCCTCACTGTTCGATTACGCCGACCCAACATCTGGGCCTTCACATTCCTCATTTCCTCGAAATTCTTGGTCCGGCACCTCGGTTCAACGAAAACCCGAGCGAGATGTTTATTGGCATGTTGCAGGACATCCCAATGAACTGGCGATTTGGTGAGTAATATCTTTGCATATTCATATCTAACGCTGGATTACGTACCTCCAGGGGAACTGGAGTATACTTTGCACAAGGAATTCATTGCAGCCTCAAATTTACAAGCGCTACTTCAACAGCCGCAAATCGCCTCCGCTATCGGCGACGTGGGTGAAGCTGTCAGTGACTACCTTGAGGCGCGTCATCCAGCCCATACAGGTGTATATGCAAAGGGCTGGAATGTTACCCACCCGTCTACGGTCAGCTTGCTCAACGATGAAGTATACGATCCTCTAGTACGCTTCTGCTCGGACCGTCAGGCTCACCCTCCGACACGACGACAGTTCATGTGCACGAAGGTTCAAAACGGCCATGTTGTATACCAGCCAGAGTCCGTGTCGCTTGGAAACAGCCAAATCCTGTTCGAGGTACCAGAAACACAAGAATGGGCTGCCGGAAGGATCGAATCTATCATTTTACAGTCCGATCAAACAGGCTCGCCGCATCCACCCCAGCTCCAGTTTCTCGTTCGTCGATTCAAATTACTCAGCGCCGAAGACCGGATTCACGATCCTTACTGGTCGAACTCCATCATAGGCGCTAATGGTTCAAAGACGGCAGCTATGTTTTATGACGAGCTTGAGTCCGGGCTGCCCACCTTCCTACAGGCCAAGGACATTGCAGCGCACGTGGTAACTTACCAATACCATGACGCTCGTAAAGAGCTTTCCGCGCCATGTATTGCTGTCTTGTCTTTCAATTTGGTAAGACACTTGTTTCCCAAGCTTAAATGCCGTAATCTCATTCGCATCTCTTGGAACAGAACCACCCTCGATTGAGCTAGCAGATATACAGAAATCTTTGTTTATATGTCATTGAAATGAAAGAAGAAATTTTGTTCAATCGCAAAGTCCTCCATGTCCAACGCGAAGCGCAGGGGGATAGGGTATACATATCGATCGGCGGCGCGCATAACTTGAATGAGAAACGCCAGAACCCGACGTAAGAACCAATCCGATGTAACTACGAGTGCGAAGGTGATGGCCAACAAGGACGTTACCTATCGTCAAGCATTAGTATAAAAGTAAATAATAATATAATCATGTAACTCACGAGGAGGACGAGGCACCGGCGGACGGAGCTCAGAGAGCCAGGCGCGTTAGAATCATCAGGCGCCTTGGTTGTATTGGGCTTACTTGGCTTATTCGACTCCTTATCGCCCTTAGTGCTCGCCTCCAACGGGATGTCAATCCCGAGCGCCGAGTTTGTGCTGAAGCCGACGCGACCTGTTTGCATGGGGGAGCCCGCCAAGGTACCCTTGGGGATAAGGTTGATGTCGATGTATACGGCTCTAATATCGCGGGCGGGATGTTTCTCGTTGAGCCCTAGTTGTCGTTAGCACATGACATTGCATCTCCGCTAAAGTACCCACGTTTGTAAGCTATAAAAGAGTCGACGTTGTTGACCCATCCAACAATAATCATCGCGCCAACGGGACCCATGTACTGCACATACATACGATCACCGTAGTTCTGGAATAAATGAGATCAACGAAAGTGAGGGCGGGAGTGGTCTGCTTACCAACAAACCCATAACGGCCCAGTTCTCCTCTAAACACGTTGCCGGTGAGTGTTCGTAGTATAACGCCATCAATAAAACGTACCGTAGGAGAATTCGTCGACCGTAGAGCCATCTGGGCGACTTAGTTCGACTTTTCCGACTTGAGTCCCAACAGCAACGAATCCATCGGGAGTGATCTTGACTGGGGTGAAAGGACGGAAGATCCTATAGTCACCGCCAGAAATAATGGCGCGAATAGTAGGATCGGCGCCAAGCAGGATATCATCCACCGGCCAGACTTTGACGGTACCGGAAAAGGTAGTAGCCGCCAGGTGAAGGCCGTCGGCAGAGACCACCGCATCAGTGCTAAGTTACGGTCACTATGAGTGCGCATATATGAACGGGGGATGGGAAAACACTTACATGCCATGAGCAGGATCACCGGACCTGAAGAAGGAAGTTTGCCCGACCCCACGCCATATGCTAAAAATCAGTTAAATATGAGCGCGTTGGAGCATATTAAGACGAAGAAAGACATACGCGTAACCGAAGCCCCCGGCAATAAACAAGCAGCGCAAGGAAGTACCAAAGAAAGCGAGAGCGCAGATACCAACGTGATTAACGGCAATTGAAACATGATCCTGGACCTTCCACTTCTTCCCGGTAGTCTTCCAGATCGCAACCCCGTCATCGTAGCCGATAGCGAGAAGTTTCTCCTTATTATCCCAGCGCAATACCTTGATCGGCTCTTGAATGTCTTGGAACGAATACGAGATGGAGACTATCGGGGACGTAAGCTGTTAGGGAGTATAAGTGTATAAGCTAGCGTAGGCATATCGATAAACGAAGCCGCTCACCAAAGTGAACTCCCCAATGGTCACGATGTAAATATGGCCACCATTGGTCCCGAGGAAGCACTTCTTCACGGAAAACCACTCGATCGCGCCCACCTTGCTGGCCGAGCCGGTAAGAATCCAGACCAAAGGGCGCCCGGAGCGTGTGTCGAGAAGAGTTATATCCTCGTTGGTAGACGAGAGAATTAGTTGACCATTTGGAGAGAGTGCGAACCCGGTAGGAGTGCCACTTTGGGGACCGCGACATAGGAAAAAACCAACATACTCGTGGGGATCAAGCACGAGAGGAGGTAGGTTAGATGGTATCGCAAAGGACGAGAGATCGGACATCGCAATGGAGGGACGTAAGTTAAAGGCGGAATAAAAAACGTTGAAGGCGTTGAAACTCGAGCGGTGGTGAGGAGTTGGGGAGAAAAGTGTGAGAGTGCGAGGAGGTTTTATACACTCTGGGCGTTCGAACGAGTGCCATTTTTTCCGCCCTAAAGTCGATAAGAACGAGTACGAACGAACGTCATGGTAGAGGCGCCGGTAGAACAAAGAGATATGATGGTATGCCTAAGAATAGCAGAACTCTCATCGAGCATCTGCGCCCGATGTTACCAATGTTACCGATGTCATTACGAATCAGTAAGGTTGGCATTGAAATCGGGCGCTAAAGTGAGCTATTTCTGGCGAAACTGAGCCAAACTGTGCGAAATCGTGCGAAATCGTGCGAAACTGTGCGATTCTACCCCTTTTTAGGATATGCGCCGCTTTTTAGGGCTTGATTAGACTCGGCTTGGCACGACGCAAGGCAAGCCTCGGAGGCTCTGTGAAATTTCGGAGGCTCTTTGTTCGCAAATTGATATGTACTCGCGCGTTTGTGCAGTTTTCTCCCTCGAAGAGATTATCCCTTCTGACTTTAGCCATGTCTGCTGAACGGCGTCGCTCCTCAGCGCTCTCGGCCGCTCGCTATTCCCCATTCTCTCGGATTTTGTCCCCCGTCTATTCTCTCACCCGCCTCATCCGGCGTACGTACCAATCTGAACGCGAAGCAATTGGCTCGCCCGTCGATTCAACCCCCGCTCCCTCGGTTGCTGCTGGTTCCAGTGACTTGGGTGGTATCAATCAGTGGTGAGTGCCATAATATTGTGCGTGTTTCTTGTGAATTTAACGGCACGCGGCAGCGGTCCAATTCCTGCTCTTAATGGGCACTCCCATTCAGCCTCGCACGGATCGAACGCAATGTAAGTTTCTTGGCAGTAATTTACTCCATCACAACTCCGTCACTCAATCCGGCTGTAGGGTTCCTTTTCGCTTCTGGAACCCGATCGAGAGCGAGGGTAACGAGAGCGACTCGGACTATGTCCCTCCCGCTCGGTGAGGAATCACGAACTATTCGCCGTTTTACGTACTTATTCCAGTATACCAGCTCCGAATCAAGTGTTTTGACCGAAATGTTTTCAACTACGACCGAGACATCCGATCCATCCACTGGTGTGGTTGCTCGCACAAGTGTCTCTATGGTACCGCGTTCGTGCGCGAGCCCTAGGTTCGTGAATATTCGTACGGGGTCTTAACACATTTTTTTTGATGCGTTTTGCTCGGTAGGCAGCTTTGTGTGAACTGGACCGAACAGACTCGCCATCACAGTGAATTGGAACCCGGAGAGATCTTGGAAATCCCGGAGGTTGGTAGGCGACTCAGCGTGTTAGATCTTCTGAGGTACGTCTAACTCGAGCTTGGTTTGCGATGAGTTTTCGCAATGAGCTGAGTTCTGCTTGTGCATAGCGATAGCGAGCCGCCAAGCGAACTTGCAGTTCCGTATTTAGCTAGGCCGCCTCGTTCTTATGAGTTTGGGTACGTTTTCATTTCATCACTCATCACAATGGGCCTCACACGCAGTAGTGACTCGTTCATCGGTGGACGTCTCAAATTCGACCCTCCCCTCCCCGGCCCACCGAGTATCAACCGCTGGATGTACCATCCGCGTACGCTCGCCCGCATGGCAGATACCGAGCGCGCGATTGGCGACATCGATTTCAACCCTGCTTTAGGTGACGGTTTCGAATATTATGTCTACTGCGAGGCTCCAGGATGCAATGATCACATATATACTTGGCTGTCGCGTCAAGTTGGCGATTCTCACCCGTTGCTTCCTAATTATGTTTTGCATCATTATCCCGATCGTGCTCCGGTTTGGTTGTACCAGCCTTGGCGCGAGACGCTTTGATACTCTCTTATACATCGAGCCCCGAATTGTAACGAATTGTAATACAGAATGCGCATATATTACCTGATCGGATAGATAAAAAACAGCTACTTGTTTGCTAAGATAGCGGTTCTGGTGTGCTCTATTGGAAATCGTCACTCAGGCACGTGACTCAAATTGTGTTTTACAACAAGTCACCCTTGCTCTCTCTATGCGACGCTGTTATCCCTCGAATTATTGCCTCAAAATGGACGTTGAAGCTCTTCTGCCGGCTCTAAACTGTCTCGAGTCTCTTGAATCAAAGCCCCCGTCGAAGCCCCGCTCATGAAACCTCCTGAAGCCCCGCTGCAGCCCCCTGCCGTAGGATAAAACCCAAGGCCGCCAGCGCACCCCTCAAACTAAACCCGCTCAAACTAAATCAGAATGTTTAGGCGACCAAACCAGTACGCTGATGGGGTAAGTACCTCTCATACTTCTGAAACACTACGGCCATGTTTAACGTGAATTATACTTGTCAGCTTGCAAGATTGCAGGCGAATATTGCCCCAGCAAAATTGACTGCCCCCCAGCCAAAACGTGGCGCACCTAACTCTCCGCCCAACCCACACATGTCCCCAATACGGAGAACTTGGAGTCCTAGTGTTGAAGGCGGCTCTCGGCCAAGGCAGGACACAGATGGCGATGTTAGGATGACCGATGGCTCTCAGGCTCTCGTAGTTTACAACCCATCGGTATTATTCACTTTTTATCGCTTTTTACACCATAATTGAACTCAGTTCTCTCGTACTTCCAGGGGCTAAAGAGGACACGAGACGAATTCGAATCAGCCTTACCTAGCCGTCGTACTGATGCCCCACAGAAAACTGTACATCATGAATCGCCCCGAAAGCGTCGTGCCCGCGATAAAGATCTTCCTGCTACGCCCTCAGCACCAGACGACGCCTCCGCCAATCGTCCAAAAGCCGCCGTAAATAACCAGCCACCATCTCCAGCACCGGTTAATCGCCCTCCACCTCGGGCTGGCCCCTCAAACTACCCATCGAGCCCTCCACCTCAGGCTGGCCCCTCGAACCACCCATCGAATCCTCCACCTCAACACCGCAAACGCAAGACTTCCCGGTCCGAGAACCCAGCGGGTCTGCATTCCGACCGAGGACAGCGCGCCGGGAGTTCGGCACCCAAGGAAAAGCCTCAAAAAACCGGTGAGCAAGATATGGAAGTACTTATTACTTATTCTGATCGTACGTTCTGCGACTCCAGGGCACAAGAATAAGGGCAAACGTGCCCAAACTGCAGGAGGTCGTGCAAGTGATTTCGATGACACCGACGAGGACGATAGCGATACAGAAACTATTGTCAGTCTCTACGCCAATGAGCCCGAGGCTCCTCACAACAACGATTTTGTAAGTCAGATAATTAAGCCCGCTTGGTCAATTACTCATGAGACCACTAGGCAAATATTCTAACGCTTTTGCAACAAATCTGCGGTAAACTCGACCAATTACTTACTACTCAACCCGAACCGGAAGACCGTACGAAACCCCGTTCTAGCAAGTCGTTCGCTCCTGAGCAGAAACCGACAACACGCCGTGCCGCGCGGCAAAAAGACAATCTTCGAGCCTGGGATCAGACCAAGATCCATAATCAGTTCGTTGGCCCACAAACCCGAGACGAGGCACGGAAAATCGTACAGGTAAGTTGGTCTTCAAAACATGTTGCATCCTGGCTAAAGTAAGCGACAGGGGTATATTCGTACTTGCTTCCTGTCGGCTTTTAAGATCGGATCCACAACAGCCGGTCTCCCTCATGGTCCTCCTGACGACATCATCGCGCCAAGCATGGAACAATTTTACATCAAGTGGGACGAGACGGTACACAGCGAGTTCAATCAAGCGGCTTGTGATCTTATTGTGGACAAACTCATGGCCGACTTTCCAAAACTCTTCGACCCCGATAGCTACGATCATTTAGTGAAGATGGTGAAGAGCCACGCGAAGTACTTAATCCGCGCTTACCGCTGGCAACAGCTGCCCGCCGATGACCCAACCGATGCTCAACGCCATTTAAATTCCAGCGCTAACCGCCGTATGCATACGGTAAGCCATACGCCTACTTTCTTCTTACTCCATCTGACTTCGTGTTTTATAGCTCTTCGAACATCGAATGCACGTCGTCGATTCTATCCCAGAATTGAACATGCATAGAGACTTGCTCGTACGGCTTGGGATCGACGGAACGAGCTCAGACGAGGAGGATCCGGAGACACCCGGCGTATACCGAGTTAAAAAAATCAAGCAACTATCGTCTTCAGTTCGGGATATAAAACGGTAAGCTCATTTGCTTCGATGACCTTTTGATTGTGCTTTAACCCCAAGCACAAATTAAGGAAACTTGACGACACATTCGATGTTCTGGAGAAAGGCCGAAAAGTTAAAGGCAGCCGAGGGCGAAAGCGCGTTCCAACAAACGAGCCGAGCACCCGTAAATTCCGGATTCAGGGATTACCCAAGAACTGCGTGAATCGAGTTTGGATGCAACGACTTTCCGACTCCCAGAAAGCGTGGTTCAAGTTCGCTGACTACGAGTACAAGTTTACTTACCCCGACGAGGTCCTGAAGTTGTAGCCCCGTCTCATAATCATATTTATTCTAATGTAATAGTACACGATCATTAATTACACGTTGAGCACCCCGTATCGGACTCCTAGACCCAGTATATTGGCTTACTTAAGGCATCAAGTTGAAGATAAGGGCTATCGAACTTATACTAGATAAGATAAGATAATCAAGTGCCTCGGATTGAGCGCTTATGAGAACAAAGAAAGCCTCTATAAATACGAGTCTCCCGCCTACCGCACCTTGCTACTCCATTCCACCCACTCCCAGTCTCGTATCCATAACTCAGCTCTATTATAAGATGGAAGGTCGTTCGAACTCGCAGTGAGTGCTTATACCCATCTCAATCTTCTCTCTAAGTAGCCCTCTGAATGCTTCCTGCGGCCAAAGAGCTCGCCCCAAGCAAGGAGTTCTCTACTTACTCAAGTACTTTGCCGTGGGACTCGGGGCCATTTGGTTTATCGCCGTAGGTTTCTACTTGAGCTCACTGCGTTCCGACTCGCTGATTGCTTGACGCAGAATCCTCTTAGTTTCGTTACTCTCTTTAAATCTTTGGGTCTCATCGGCTACTTCATCGTACGTGCATACCGCAACTTCAGCTACCTTCGCTAAATATTGTGTCGCGCCTCCAGGTTCTTGCTATCCTCGAGGCGCTTCTACGCGTCGTTCTTGGGTTGTCTACGATTGGATTCCATGTCCACCACTTCGTGAGGTTTGGAGCTCACGTCTTTGTATGCCATATCATGGGAGCCGAGACATATCGCTGCCTGGGGCTGTACTAGATGCATGCCGCTACGACAGCTACCGTAACACGGTATGAATGTACCTCGCTACGAGGGTGTTAGAGCCTCGTCCACTTTATCAGTTCCAGCCTTGAAATGTGAATATTGTAGTCGTGTTAAAGCTTACAGACTGAATTATACCGGCGTGAATGTCTAACTATACGACACAGCTGCAGAAACAACAGCGCATATATTGAGATACAATTTAGACATTTGGCTGTGCTGCGTTACACAGTGTTACGGAACACCTCGTGACAAGTCCTATCATAGCTTGATTATGCTTCATCCACGAAAGCCTCCTGAGGCGGTCAATCGCGACATCAGCCCCTCCAGCGTCGTCTTTGTCCAACGAGAGTTAAAAACTCCTGCTCCCGTATGCTTGGAGTAAGTGCCCCTCCACGATGTTCCCTCACTCGCATGCTAACAGAAATAGAAGTGGTCATCAGACTCGAACCCCAACCCCGACTTCGACACCCTCTGTGATCTCCTCATCGTCTATTCGTTATGCTACGCCTGCGTCGTTACCCCCCGCCTTTGGCATTGAACCGCTGCATATGTGGGAAAACACTGTGGCTACAAGGTTGGATAATCCATTTCGCATCTGTGAATTGGGATCTAACTTCTCGTATAGCACTTCTTCGCGCGGGCCGCCTTCCAGCTACGCGCACTCCGAATTTGGAACAAGATACACGCCTAACTCCAGGATGATTTCGCCTCAGTACGTTATGCTCTCGCGTCGCGGACTATATTCGTTTACGCTCCTCGCGCAGAACTCCTATTTCGACCGCTGAGTGGGTTCAACAAACATCAAGTGCAACATTGACCCCGTCGGTGTATAATGAGACACACTCGGCCAGCAACTCCTATGCCTCGACTGCTACGCAACGGATTCAAGCGCCGAATTTTGGTGATGCCGGGTGTGTGTGATACTAATCTAAATTGATTACATCTCTAATCTAGTGCGCGAATAGCAACCACCGCGTAGGTACCGAATATTCAAGTTCCCGTCATCCCGTTCTGGACGACTCCGCGCTCGACTCAGGTAATTTTGATGTCGACGCCTCAGTTCCTAGTTCGTAAGTACAGTTCTGTCTAGATGGTTTATAGAGATTTTGACGTTTGTGCAGAGACGAGGAAGAGGAAGAAAAAAGTGTTCGCCCGACTTCAAAATATATCGACGACGCGGCTCAAGAAAGGTGAGACAATCTACGCATTCTAAATCAACACAAGAACTTAACATCGTATAGTGGTGGCGGGCGCAAGCGGAAGCGCTCAAAGCCACAGCCGTCGCGTAAAAAGTGATTATTTTTAGTGTCATTCTGTATTTTTGACTAACACAGATGCTGCGTTTAGGGATGCCGTAGATGATGCAGAGGCTAGCTCGGAGGAGGAAGTCAAAATCGCTAAGCGTCGGAAGGATACCCACACATTGAGGTATGTCCAGCGCCGCTTGCTACATGAGGCGTCACGATTAACGATTGTGTTTAGTACCTCCAAGAAAAAAACAACGAATAAAGCGACCAAACCTTCGCGGTCGTAAGTCAACTTGCTAAGATATCGTTCGCTTCGTCTAATCGCACGCTGCCCCCGCAGGCCCAACAAGTCAAACCGAAAACAATCCCGTCAAGTTGAATCGGAGGTCGAGAACGAGGAGAGCTCAAAAGAAGACTCGTTCGTCCCACCGGCCTCCAAGTCTTCGTAAGTCGCTCGGATGTATGACGCACTATTGTATGCTCATATCGTCTAAGTCGTTTGGGTCGTGCTACAAAGCCCAAAAACCCTCTAAGTAAATGGAGGTAAATACCTTCAGCTTTTTATGAGCGTACCACAGCTGACAGCTATCCAGCCGCCTCCCACAAGGCACTTTGCAGTTCTTCCCTAAGCTGCAAAGTCGTAACCCCGATCCAGTCCCAATGTGGACATATTCTTCGGACGGTATCACTCGCCAAAGTCCTAATCACCGAGCACTAGGATGTATACATTTTTCCCCGTCTCTCGCAATCGGCGAGGAATTTCACTACTGGGTCCAAGTTGGGACGACTGAGGGGGGCTGCTGGGAGCTTTACAACCTGGGTCGCCAACATCCGGCGCATCCTGGCTATATACTGCAGGGGTGCGACGGAGATGCGCCTCCTTGTTGGTTTCATCCACATTGGTCAGGCTAACCGCGATTGTCCGTTCCTCGTATCGAACTCGTAACAGTAGATGTTAGAATTTTTTTTCCACTCGAATGTTAGATAGCTACGAATTCTATGACTAATAATACAAAAATTGTTTCACGCTTGATCCCATTGTTGCGGCCAGAATATAACATGGGCGTCAGAGCGCCCCTTGGTCCCGCGACTCTCTTCCCCTCCCCCTTCCAGACGATCCTATGTCAAAATCCGTACTTTCTCTCCTCGCGCGGCCAACCAAGAATTTGTCGTTCGTGGAAAGCTGGGAAGTGGCCAATCGTCAATCGGCTCACATCACCTGCGTCGAGACCTCCACGATAGGACAATGGCTTATGTCTGCGTCAGAGGATGGCACGATTCTCTTGGCCTCCGCTCGCTGTGGCTCACCAGTCGGGATCATCGATTTTGGCGACCATATGTTCGTCTTATGTTCGACCTGGCGGTCCGGCTCCACGTTCATGATTGGCTGCACCAATGGGGTGCTCTACGAAGTTCTCGTTAATCCAAACAACGTGAGTCAATTATAATCGCGTCACGCGTTTAGTTCATTGGTGAGCTTACCCGATATTTATTTCTTAAGGCTCTTCATCCCGTTTCTATGTATCCGCTTCTTGGCCCCTTACCCCAACAAATCGTCTCCCTTGCTATCGATACTTCCGGCCTGCATACTCTTTTGGCGGTCGGGTATGGGTCTCGAACGGCTGTTTATGCGCATACACCACCGGGCTACGAATGGAATAAAATCGACGACATCAAAGGACCGACCCAGGATAAATCTAGCTTGGTCAACTCGCTGTTCTTCTTTGGAAATACCGAGCGGAAACTGTTTATTGGGCTCGCTGAAGAAGGCTGGATGTGAGTATTATTATTATCGTCTCAATACGGTAACACTTACTAGTTCCATCGTACGTTCCTAAAGTATATGGAAGTACGACACTCACCCGGATGTTCAATATTTTAGTCCAACGCATTACCCATCCATCTGCCGGATGTGAGTTGGTTCGTGGTTTTACTATTCAGATACTCACACGAATTCGCGCAGCGGGCAAGCTCGACTGTCCCCAGACCATCAAACGGTTTCGATCTCGACGTTGGATCAGTCTATCGCGACATACACAATGTCGGACCGCGGGCCCATCCCGGAGACTATCAAGGCGTTTCCGCTCCAAGTTCCAGTCTCAGCGAGCCCTATTTTGCCTGTAGCACATACGTCCACCGACCTCATATTGGGCGGAACGGGCGCTGGGGATGTTCCGATCGTGAAGTCACGTCATGCAGCAGTTCCGAGGCTGCATCAAGGTTAGTTCGTTGCCTTGATTTGTGATTTCTTCTTACTGTTGGTCGGCATCCAGGTGAAGGTCACTTAATCCGAACAATAACTGTAAGAATCACTTGCTATAGTAGCTTTCTGGTAGTACTAACTAGTACAGCCTTACGGTTCGAGTATCATCGTGGGCTCTACTGGCCCGAACAACAATGCGATACTAAAGTGCTTCAGTCAGAACAGTTGGGGGGCTCAGCGTAAGTCGCTTTCTACTGGCAATATTCACCATATTAATGAATACACAGGGATTTGGGGACGCAAGCCAGCGTCAGGAACTCCCTTCCGCGTCACCCTCTCCGATGTATTGGTGTCTGCCAGTGAGGCTCACAAACGAACCATGCCAGAGATTGTGAGTAAGGGGTCGATTAGAAAAGTTCTTCGGTCCAATGAAGTCAAGGTCAGTTCAGTTCCAAATCTAACATTGATTGTTACAAATCTAACTGGAGACTAGGTTGCTGTCGTTATCCTATCGACCTTAATGATACTTGTACTTTCGTCTACGCCGCCCGGTGGGGAGCCATACGTTGCGCAACCGGTTGAATCTACGGCAACAGGAGTCGCAAAGGCGGAGGGGCGTCGCCACTATATTTGGATTAGGTTTGGGCTCAAGCATCTTGTCATGTATACGCGACATCAGATAGGCTCATGGAACTTCTGGGTGGTAAGCTCCTACACCGGTTCATTGCATTTCAGCCGGTCTAACTATTACGCTTTAGTGGTCCATAATTTCTAAGGTTCTGATGCGCGTGCTAGAACTCCCGTACAAGATCTTGGACTTGCTTTTGATGGGATTGGCCGAGTGGGTTTGTGAACACTTTGAGATATATCGTACCCTCGGTGTTTGCCCGAAGATAAAGTACGATTAAGGTAGAAATAGCTTTGTTTCAGTGATAGTTATATACATTGTTGTACGATTTCTCTCAGCAAAAACGCGAGCCGCACGAGCGAAAACACAGCGCAGACTGGGAGAAAACAGAGCGCAGACTGGGAGAAAACAGAGCGCTTACCGGGGGAAAACAAGGCGCATATATACACAAAACCCGGCGCGTACGAGGCGAAAACGTTGCGCACGCGGTGCGAAAATCCCGCGCTTCCCGGGCGAAATCATCGCGCATATGAGCTGGAAACCTGAAGTAAACGGGATGAAAACACTGACCAAATTACGGAAAAGTTGAGCGCAAACGCAGCGAACACGCCGCGGAAAGCGTTAACTTTCGTCACGTTTTCGCGAACGAAAAGGGGGTCGAATCGGCTGGTAAACCGCAGAAAATATCAGAGAAAAGCGTGAGAAAAGTTTGTAAAAACAGCCAGTAGACTAAACGTTTTCATACCGCGAAAGCGTCAGCAAAAGTGTCCCAAAACAGGAGACAAGTGCGCTGAAAACATCAACTTTTCGCAGCCGAAATCAAGGCGAAAAGTCGGCGAGATTTTCAAGTTTCCACGATGTTTATTGGGCGATAAATACATATAGAAAGCAAGAAAAAAAGGTCGAGAAAGCGAGAGGAAAACCCTCGCGAAAAGTAAAGTTTTGAGGGGCCGCAAAGGAGGGGAAAACAGTGGCAAATAGATAAGTATTTGAAACGCTTACTAAGGGTTGTCACGAGGTTTGCTGAAGCTTTCGCGCTTGCTTTCATCAAGTCTGTATTCGGGAAAACACACAATCCCCTCTAGTGTTAGGCTTGGGAGTCATAGGGCTCGGAAAGAAACGGTAAGCAGGTTTCTAACCTAAAAAGCGCATTGTAAGAAACAGTAAGTACAGTAGACTTCCAGGTTCTGCTCGTTCGCAACCTGCTCGTTACTTTGATGAAACATTTCACATCACCGCTTTGTCGCTCCTTTAACACAGCCACTTTTTCAAGCGCCGAACCATTGGCGCACGCATGTATTCTCTCTGCCTCAGATAATGATCATAAGATTTATTGCATAGGTCAAGGGCGGTGAATACACTGCGAGGTTATTTTTTTAATAGATTTTTGAGATATTTATTTCTAATGAGTATGAGGCGAACGATACAAAAGCTTCTCCGTTACGAATTCATGACTAAGGTGGAAGCGGCTGGGGTCCGTTGCGAAGCCGAAGCTCGCTTAGGGCCCATCAACGAGCAACTTGCGGAAGTCCACTGTAACATTTTCATGCGGTTTACATTCATTTAGGGACCAGCATGGCAGACCCGGAGGCTCGCGTCCTGGCCTCCGTGGGGATTACGTGATACCGGGCACCTCCGGGGCTTATTTGAAATCCACCACGCCCCGCGTGGTTTGATTTGATGCTTTCGTGGTGCCCCGTGGTGGATAAAAAAAATATGAATCATAGACCTCTTTTAAACACACATAAAATGTACAGAAATTTCAGATCAAATCTACATGGTTTCGGATATCACCGAGGCCACTTCATTGAAATCTAGCAATAAGGGCGTATTGTACCAGGACCCAAGCGCCATCTTAGCCTCGGTAGTCTGCGAAGACATGTTGTGCTGCAGATGGTTTATTGTCAAGCGACCAGCCGAAAAAGCCCTCTCGACATCGACAGAAGTCGCTGGATACCAGTCGAATGAGTTAGAGGCATCGCTTTTCTTGTAAATAAACAAACTTACCAGGTGCAGTGAGATAACATTTCTTCACTATGGTGATACTAAGACCTACTTCAGTCGCGCCGCCGGTGGTGGACTACCCGGGCAAGCGCCAGGAATGCCAGGCTGGCAAGGTCAACCGAGTCCGTCGACGATGCCTCAAATCCCTCCCCAGCCCTCCCCTCGAAATGTCAGTGCGGCCTCATTTCAACCCACACTGTCCCCTCAGCCCAATGCCGATCAGCAAGATTAACTATCTTCGCCCCAGTTTAGACAAGGCGGGCGACAGGCCGCGATCCCGCGCGACCACCGCACTTCACCGGACCCGAAAATTCAAAGGCTAGACAGCTTGTCTAGGCTTTGTTAGGCTTTGAATAGGGGGTTTCACGGTAGCAAAACTAGGCCTCAACTGGTACCGTAACTGGTACCTCAACTGGGCCCCAACTCGGACGTACCAGTTAAGCGCCGAGGCCCAAAACTTTCGGATACCTGTACTATATGCGCGCTATTTACATTAGATTCATACGGACTACAGTCTGATGAGCTAGAGTGATTTTTTTTGGGCTCAGCTAAGGAAGGGAGAGGGCCAGAAATGGCTCGAATAGTGGCACTCAAAAGCGAGTTGGGGCCCAGTTGAGGTACCAGTTGAGGTACCAGTTGAGCCCCAGTTGAACCCCAGTTGAGCCTACTGTGAAACCCCCTAATGCTCGAGGTTTGAGGTTCGTTTGCGAGTGCGGGCTAGGTATTACTATGAAGTGGACGGCGTCGGCGTTCAAAGCCTAGTAAAGCCTAGTAAAGCCTTGGCACGTCGATTAAAGCCTGGTATCTGACTCTCTTATCATTCTTATTTGTATAATCACGGTTATCATTTAATGTTTTGAATTTTCGCTATGATACATACGCAGTCCAATGAGCACAGAGTGGTTTACATACATCTTTGATGCCAAAGGCAGCTTCGTCGCCACCGCTGCTGGTAATGAGGGGCGGAGCGCTGTTCTCTACTGCTGTTGGTGTGCATTGTGTGCGCGTAAAGGAGTCAGGGAGGGGGATCGCGCCTATAGATTGCGCGCTTACCGTCTCACTCCTGCTCTTAACTTTCAGCAGTGATGCCGCCTGCGAAGAAAGCAAGGTCAAACCCCCGCCCTGATTTTCGTTCTCGCAGCCTACCGCCACCAGCAAAGAGTAAGTATGATGTATGCGCGTGTACCAGGTACTTGGCTGATTGTTACACAATTTACTGGGCTCCTCTTGCCGCACTCCAGCGGACTCCACGCGTAAATCCCAGTTGGCGCAGAACGTATCCGGCTCACGCTCTGCCCATATACTGGTGCCTGACTTCAAAGAAGGTCAGTTTCCGCAATTCGACAACTTGAATAATATTTTGAACATCGATGATAAGTTTCGGCTCTGTTAATGAGGCATTACTCACTGTACTTGTAGAGCACGAACTCAAAAACAACTAGCTTGGGCGATAAGGGCGAGATGTTGATTTCAAGCCCGGCCCACAAGCGCAAAGCTTAGTTTCACTTGTCCATAATATGATTTTCGTTACTTACGGTTTCCAAATCCCACTGGTTTTGAAACGGCGCGTGGTTGACGAGGATAACGAGGATAAGAGCGAGCATAATAGCGGTGCTGGCGACAATGAGCGAGCAATGACGAGGTCAGGGTCAAGGGAGAGAATAAGGAGAGGGGCAGGTGGATAAAGTGGTGATGCCAAAAAGGAACGGTATCGTAGTATTGTTTTTGTGAGTCATGACATGTTGTATACGAAGTGATTATAACGTACCTAGGAGCATATTCGGAGTGTGGGTTGCCCTTGGAGAGGCCTGAACTCAGATTCGCAATCAAATGTTGTAAAGTACCTGGTGTTGAGCGAATACTTCCCCCTCGTCGTCGCCGTCAGGAGCTTCGGGACGCGCCCGAAACTCAGCCGGAGGTACAAACATTGGTGGTCCGTTCTTGTTCTCCCCACCCCAATCCGGCTTGCCACCATTTCCGCCGTCTCCTCCGCCACCATCTTCCTCTTCACCCTCGTTTTCCTTGTCTTCTTTGTCCTCCTGGCCCATGCGCATCTCTCGTTTGGGCACGTTGAGGCGATTCTCGCCCAATAACCTGCCAAATTTCTCGGCATCGGCGATGGGGTCGGCAGGGCGAGGACAATGTACCTCTTCGTTTGATTGGGATGGATGCGAGCAGGATATGGGGGAGAGCGTGACGTTGAATGAGTACAGAACGCGAAGGTATAGCGGGAGAGTTAGACTGAGAACAAGAACAAGAATCAGCTACAGAAACAGGCAGAGAACAAGAACCAGACCGAGAGTTTAACCGAGAACCAGACAGCGATTGAGAAATAGAACCAGGCAGAATACGAGTACACAAAGAGTATCGAGGCTCAGCTAGTTCGTCAGATTGCGTACGGGGACCAAAGCCTATAAGTAGCACAGAAGTTCCATCTTCAGATTCGAACTTGGACTTAAGATCAGATCAAAGGGGGCGGGAAGAGTTGGAGCGCGCAGGTGAGAGGGGTCAGCGGGGTATGGCTTGTGGACACTAGCACGGAGTCCCGTTATTCGCCGAGATTTAAGTATTGACCGTGGCCGCCATACGCTCCATTCTCTTACTACAGTACTTGCTGCAGATGCAGATCTGTGACACCACCCCATGTGAATATTCTTGAACGCTCCGTTTCGACTATAAAACAGGCGAAATTAAACTGAAACTGTTAGCTTGAAAATATACTTACCTTCTTTGCCACGTCGACGGCATTGCGGATAACGATTGGGTGGGCCATTGTCGACTTAAGAGCGGTAGACGGCGTCAGGGGCGCGGCGCAGTTGTGGATAAGTTTAAGTCCCGCAGGACTTCAAAGTGCTGTTGGATCGTCGATTGCCAATCGGGACCCTGTCGCTCCATCTACTAGCCTAAGCCTAGGCAGAAGAAGGAACGTTTATTCGACCATCGAAGGTACTTTACATCGACCGTAAGTCTAGCTAAAGCCCAGACAAAGCCTAGACAAGCTGTCTAGGCTTTAAATTTTCGGGGGTGAAGTGCGGTGGACCGCAACACGTTTGGGAACTTTATACGGATGTGGTTCGTGCAGACTAGTCGCAGCGTCGATAGCGTACCCAAGATTTGCGACAGGCCACTCGATCTATACCAGATATACATCGAAGTCGAGGGGCTTGGTGGACCGGAGAAGGTGCAGGCGGCAGCACTGTGGCATTTGGTTGCGATCAAGATGGGATACGTCACGCACGACCAAAACGAGCATCAACTCGTGCATATCGCAAAGATCCTCGCGGACGCTTATACCAGGTTGCTCGTGCCGTTCTATTAGTTCTGCGTTGAGCGGATGCACGCATTGAGCATAGGTATGACGCAACAGTGGGCTAAGCAGATCCAGGCACTCACTCAGTCGATGGCGATGAACCCGATGAACCAGGCTCCGCGGGTTGGCGGCGGCGGATCTAATCCTGGAATGCGGACGCTCCGTACTCGAACCTGCTAGTAGGCTTCAACGCCGTGGCCACAGGCGGGTTCGAGCATGGTGCTTTTGGCCCCCCGTTCCCACGAACGGGGAGTTAGAGCCGGACGTGCCCGGCCGTAGCTCTCTGAACCGCTCGTTTCGGGCTGGGGGAGTGGTCGAGGTTCTCCGGCTCGTAACGCCAGTCCTCCCGATTTCGTGAAGGGCGCGTTCGAGCTTCGTGGCCCCAATTTTGTGGGAATTCAGGCTCCTGCACGGCGGTGCCAACGGAACGCCAGCTACGCGCCACCTCTGAACCGCTCTTCTTGGGCCGGGAGGAGCGCCGGCAACGTTCCGGTCCGCCACATGCGAGTCAATCGATCATCACCCACCGTCTTGCCAGCAAACGCTGGGATCATGCAGGGGACCCCCCGTCCCGACCAAGTTGCCCTTCCCGCCAGAGGTGAACTAGCGTGCGAGACTCGTAATCGAGAGTCTATCGCGGAAGATCGAGCAAACTCGTGAGTAATCCAAACCGTTTCCCAAGGATATGCCATTCATATGGTTTTATATGTGACAGGAGCAGGACGGTACCCGCACCGCGATAGTCCGTCGAAGGAAAGCGAATTCCGTTTGGTTTCAAGCATCAGACTCTCCCTCATTTTAACAAGGACGACTATTGCGCCGAGTCTCGTAGTCTCGTGGATAATCTATACCTCCGCGGCCTCGTTTGGCGAGGACGGTATGGACGGCGCGTTCGTCGAGCGCCAGAGCTTCGAACCCTACCGCCTATCCCATCGCGCTTTTGAACTCAAGTATCGCATCGACGTCCTTGAAGCAGGCAGCGGCTTCTCCACCAGCACTCTTCAAGTCGGTATCGACGCGACGTCGCCCGAGTTACAGTACACGCTTGATCGGGCGTTCGCCCAGCTTACCGAGGACCGCAGGTTGCTGCGCGTGTTCATCTTTAGGAACATCAGCAAAAAGAGTCTCCGTCTATGTGGTCTTACACAGACTACCTAGACCCCCATAGTTGCAAAAGCCCTCGTAGCAAGGTACCCAGATATCCTGTCTATAGAGTGGCATAGTGTGTCTATGATGTCTATGGCATCTATGGAGTCTTGCACAGCCATAATTAAGTATCCGCAGAAACTGTACATAAATGGTAATTTAATCCCATTAGAGGACGTCGACATCTGATGGGATCTGATTTCCATTTCGTATATGTGGTCTATGTGGTCTATGAGGTCTGTGGTGTCTATACAGTCCATAGTGTTCAGATGGCGTCTATGAACACCCGTTGCAACTACATACTTGGATACTCTGTCTATCTGGCAAGGTATCTTTTCGCTGATGAACCCCGATCCCAATCAACTGCATTACCTCCCCGTCAAACTCCGTCGTATCATCGAGAACGCCCAACAGATTTTCCACATCGACAAGCGCAAGCCGAGTGACCTTGAACCATCGCACATCATGGACGAGATTAGCGCGCTTACTAGCCGCCTGGCCGTTGTGCGAGGCAGTGACCCAATCAGTATTGAAGCACAAGCCAATGCAACAGTGCTGTTTAATATGCATCTTCGGTCTAGTTTCGCGACGCGGCCGGTTTTGGAGGAGCTGCATCTCAACCGTCAAGCATTCGATTGGATCATTGGCGAAATCGAGACCAAGTTCAATGCGCCGGTTGTCAACCCGGGCGAGATGTGTGGTACACTCGTGGCGCAGCCTATTGGAGAGCCCGCGACCCAGATGACACTCAACACCTTCCATTATGCCGGCGTTTCTAGCAAGAACGTCACACTTGGTGCTCCTCGTCTCAAGGAAATCATCAATGTTGCCACCAACATCAAGATCCCATCGCTCACGGTGTACCTCCAACCCGAGTACGGCAAGGATAAGCATCGCGCGAAGACCATTCAGACTGAGCTGGCCCACACCACTCTATGTACCATCACGGCTGCCACGGAAATCATCCATGACCCTGATCCAATGAACACCATCATCGACGAGGATCGCGACTTTGTTGAAACCTTGTTTTTTTTTATTTTTATAATCGGATATTTATTGTCGTATGAAGGCTAGGCCTTATGTAACGACACTTCGAGTCAACCGGAAAGAGAGAGAGAATGAGGAGAAACATGTACAGCAGCGTCCGTGAAGAAGAAATGACAAATCTTATCTCAGATCTCTAGCTAAAATACGTATCTACCTGTATACTAATAAAACTATCTAATCAGGTCGCTGAAGCGCCCTGTTCTACGTATGTATTCGAAGAGAAAAGGAAAAGCGGCCGTGTTAGAGAAGAGAGAAGAAAGAGAGAGATAATCCCTGCCCCTGGAGGCAAGGATGCGGCGCCTGAGACGCTCGTACTTCGGACAACGAAGAATGAAATGTGCGACGGTTTCCGGCGCTTCCCTGCATGCCCTACAAATCGGCGAGTCCACAACTGTGATGGTGTGGAGGTGTCGCTGGAGCTGGATGTGCCCCGTGATTAGGCGGAATAGGAGCGTGGCGTGGGATCTTGGAAGATGCCGGGTGTTGTCGAGGAATTTGCTGGGATCGATGTCTGGATATCGGTCAAGTAGCTTGGCGCCATGGGCGGAGTCGCGCCAGTTGCCTAGGGCGAAATCCCGATTGGCTTCCTTGAACAAGGATTTTGCTATTGCTCTAGCGACGATAGGACGATACTCGACTAATAGCTTCGGGACGAAATCGGGAGGGTATTGCTTCCCCCGTGCTGCTTCTTTTGCCTCTTTGTCTGCCAGTGTGTTGCCTAAGATATTGCTATGCGCAGGACACCATAGGATCTCTAGCCCGTAGCAGTCGTCTCTGTTCTCGATTTCACGAATGGACCTCTTTATGGCACGCATGAGCTGCTTCGGGGCGCCCTGAAACCTTCTTTGCCACTCCCGATGATAGCAACGAGCGTAATTTGTCGCAACAATCGCCTACGGTTCTGCGTATCGAGCTTGACCGCGCGAAGGTGCTGGACAAGAAGCTCGACATGAGCTACATTGCGGATCGCATTGAACAGGCGTTCTATCCGGACATGAAATTTATCCCATCTGACGACAACTCCGAGAAACTTATCCTCCGCTGCCGTCCCATCGTCCTGAGCGACAAGGAGAACGAGGCGCTCGACCATTCCGAGGAAGATATTTTCATTCGTCAGATCGAGCATGACATGCTGGATTCCGTCACTCTGCGTGGTATCAAGAACATCCGCCGTGTGTTCATGGTCCAGCACGAGAAGCCAACGATTGATGCCGCGGGAGAGCTTCAGCCTCGTGCGATGAATGAGTGGGTTCTAGAAACTGATGGAGTCAACTTGAAGAACGTGTTGAGCGTCGATGGTGTCGACTTCTCACGCACATATTCTAACAAGTGTCCTGAAGTATTCGAGATTCTTGGTATCGAGGCCGCCCGCCGCACTAGTTCCCGCATGCCAACGGCTCGGTCAATCTTAGCAAGAGCGGGGAGTCTAAGAGCCAGTTGACGCACATGATTAAGAGCAAACACATGTGCGAGATAGAAGGTTGTCGGGGTGCCCCCTTTTTGTAGACGCTCAAACCTGAGCCGTTTATTTTCTGCGTTATTTGTCGCTTTCTTAGATCGTATTTACCTTGAATCTAGTCATTTTTCAAGCCCAATAAAGTAGTGATAATGCTCAGTGTTCCCGAGTAAAATAGCACAGCATTTCCTCTTACAAATGGGAAACCAACAACCGGGTACCACACTCCGCCGAGCAATGTGGTTGTATGCAGCCCAGGAACAACAAACCTAGTTTATGTACTACTGGGTACGGGAAGTCTTGCAATGCCGTTTTGCCCTCAGAAATTCTCTAGCAGTCAATATTTCCCTTAAGTATACCAGCCTTGTTAAGTACGACGGTAGGTTCTCTCGTTTTGTATAGGAAGCTTGGAGCTTTAGAACAGGAACGGAGTGCAAGAGTTACCAGAAGCGCAGGGGGGGGGAAAGCGAAATTTTACTGTGCATATTAGCCAGATAAAATGCACAGCGTTTGATAGAGCTTGCTCATATGACCAGAAAGCCATCTTGAATCCTATCTATATGTGTTGTGGTTAAAGAGAAACAGGCCGGGCAAGTTGCTAAATTACATATGAAATAAGCGCCGTTGCAAGACTTTCTGTAACGAGTAGTACCTGCCGTTGGTTGTATGTTCAGTATACTTTTCTCATCAGCTAACCGTTGCACCCTGGTTGCCAAAAACATCACTTGGACGTTGCAGGGTTGCCATGTGGACTTCGATCTACGCAGGTATTCTTATTGAACGACGGTAGGCACAACAGAAGTGTCTTTATTACGAGATGCCTACACTACTGACATAATCAGGTGATGTTGGTCCCCGAACATGGTTAGGTTACGCTCGTTCACGTGGTGGTGTAGTGGGATGTTACCCCCCTCACCTATGCCCGGGCGGGGCCCGTCAATAGCGTGCTACCTATGGCGTTCAGATTGTAAAAATATTAATAAACGTACATGTACAAAAAATCGCTGCCACAATGTAATAATGTATAGTTTGTGGCAATGGGGGAATGGGGGGATGGGGATGTACAAGCCGGGTAATGTATGTTTGTGAGTTGTCGTGAATGGTTGAGGGTACAAGGAAGCTGTAGCATATTGTGATAATGTGAATGTGAGTTTGTGAGTGTGTGAGTTTGTGAGTTTGTGAGTTTGTGAGTTTGTGAGGTTGTGAATTGGTGAATTGGTGAACTGTTGCAACGTGAGTTTGTTTCCTCATCTGTACACCCGTACATCCACGTTTGTATGTTTGTACGTGTGTACATTTGTACAACCGTACAACCGTACAACCGTACAACCGTACAACCGTACAACTGTACAACTGTGCAACTGTACAACCATATAATCATACAATCCTACATTCATAAATTTGTACATTTGTACGTCCACAGATTCTGGCAGAGTGGATGGTGGGAGGACTCATAGGGGGGTAGGGGGACAGGGGGACAGGGGGATAGAGGGGACAGGGGGATAGGGGGATAGGGGGACAGGGGAATGGTAGTGGGGGGATGGTAGGGGGGATGGTAGGGGGGATGGTAGGGGGGATGGTAGTAGAATGGTAGAAGGTTAGGGGATAGGGGAATAGGGGATAGGGGGATAGGGGATAGGGGGATAGGGGGATGATAGTGGGGGGATGGTAGGGAGGATGTAAAGGGGGTAGGGGGACAGG